>PVIH01002898.1:0-174850 GCA_004025045.1 Sigmodon hispidus
GGATAAGACTGTCCTGTAATTGAGTTTTTAAAGAAGAAATGCCTTTAGAAGGAAGCTGTCTCCTAAAAAGCCAAAAAGCTCATAAACTTCTCATATCACATGCAGACTGTGGGACTAGTTAATGGATGATCTTACCACACACACACACACACACACACACACACACACACACACACACACACACACACACACACACGCATGCACGCACGCACACATGTACCTGCAAACCACCCCAGACACAGGCCCTTTTGATGCACAGCCTTCAGCAGTCATTATGTCTATTTCATGTCACCTCCTCATTATTAGAATCTTTGACCCAGGTTCAGAGGGCCTTTTTGCTCAAAAAAGCAAGAATGTCATGGCTAACCATGAGATAAACACTTGCTTTTGACATACCCATTTTTAGTCTTTTGTAGAAACTATAGATGATTTCCAGCAAGATTGTGTGCCTTATTTCTAGTGGGCATCACAAGCTGCCTCTCTGTTTGAGAGATAGCACAGCGTCATATTTTTCTTTATTTACATCAGCTGCCCTAATTTTGTCTCAAATACACTTTGCAGTGCTTTGCAATCAAACTATCTTGTATTGGACACAAACCCATGTGCGGAGTAAACCGCAGAGATACAAATTCTCAATTTCTTTGTTTAAAAGGGTTTCCCCCCTCCCCTTTTTATGCAGTTCTGGGAACTGGATCTAGGATCTTGCACATGGAAGGCACATGCTACACCACTGTTTCCGAAAGTAGATTCTAATTCATTAAGTCTTAGAGTGCCCTGAAAATCTAACAGACTTCCAGTGGGTAGGAGATTTGATCTACTGTATTTCAGGGCTGCATTTCAGCTGCAAGGCCTTAGACTGTTCTGTGAGGACAGAAAAGCCTATGTTGACAATGGTTAACTTACAAAATTACTTCGGGTTAGTTAAAAAGCTGTTAGCAGTTTAACTTTATTGCATTTTTTTTTCAGTTCACAGTGATGTGTTCATTCTGCATACAACCATGCATCAGAAAATGGCCAAGCAAGGACAGTGAAAAAAAATAAAATTACAATATTTTAAATAAACCTATTCTCCCACAGCTATACACATACAAAGTCTGGACAAAATAAATAATAACATATATTATTAATAAATAATTCTTTTTTTCAAAGGAAGTTAACAGCAGCACTGTTGGGCTGGAGAGAGGGCTTAGTGGTTAAGAGCACTAGTTGCTCTCCCAGAGAGTCCTGGTTCAATTCCCAGTACCCACATGATGGCTCACAACTGTCTGTAACTCCAATCACCCTTACACATACATACAGACATGCAGGCAAAACACCAATGCACATTAAAAAAAAACTAGCACTGTTGGGTGATTTTAAATGTATATATAATTACTTATTAATATATAAATAAGTAAATAAATATAATAAATAAAATTAAAAAAGGAGTTGTTAGGCCAATCATTGGTATGGCTGTGTTTTTAGCTCATCAGTAATTTCTTTCTGGGAATATGCTATTAACACTGCTGTGGGGGGGGGGCGGTAACGGCTCATCTCAGGCCTTCATTTTGATCACGAATGGGAAATCAGCCTTTGTACCCCCCTTCCTCCATTTATTTTTCCTTTCCTGGAAAGAGCTGCTCTTAGATAGTAGGAAATGCTGGGAAAAAATGGCTATTCCCAATCTCTCTCTCTCTCTCTCTCTCTCTCTCTCTCTCTCTCTCTCTCACACACACACACACACACACACACACACACACACATACACACCCCATTACCTCCACCACCAGCAAATACATCCCACTTCAGTACATTCTCTTGGATATTTGATATCCATCACTACCTTTCTGCTATTTGATGTGAGATTTATTAGCTGATAATAATGTAGATGCATAAACAGAAACAAATCATACTGGGAAAATGCCAAAGCAGTAGATTACTTAATAATAAGAAGAGCCCATATATAGCGCTAAATATGGAGTGTTGGGTGCTGTTCTAAGCATGCAGCATGGGTTCATATTGGCCTTCCACATCTCTGAAGTATGTTAATCAGCAACTATCAAATATCAATTTAGGAAGAAAAAATGGTTGCTTTGTCTCACAATTTTAAGAATTCCATTGCTGTTAGGTCTCTGCTGGGAGTGCTGGGTAACGATGGGAGGGAGAACATAGCATAGCAAACCCATTCACAAATGGAAATTAAAAGAGAGAGGGGAGAGAGCCAGGTTCCACAATTTTCTTCAAGACACCCCCACCCCCCACACCCCACAACCTAAACATCTTGAGCCTATTTGGCTGTTAAAGATTCCAACATTTCCCCACAGCACCACCCTGGGGATCATGTTTTGGAGGGATATTTAAGATCTTAACTATAACATGAAACAAGATGCTGGTCTTAGCCTCAGCTATTTAACTACATAAATAAGCATTTTTGTAGATTTAATCTGTAGGTACAATTTCATTTGATATATACAAAGCTATTTAATTATCTACACTTTTTAAAAAATATTTATTTTTATTTTATGTGAATTGGTGTTTTGTCAGAATGTAAAACTGTGTAAGGGTATCAAATCTTGGAATTACAGACAGTTGTTAGCTGCCATGTGGATGCTGGGAATCAATCTCAGGTCCTCTGGAAGAATAGTCAGCACTCTTTAACTGCTGAGCCATCTCTCTAGCCCTATCTACACTTTGAAACAATCTCTTGCTATATAGACCTGGCTGGCCTGGAATTCACTAGGTAGATCAGGCTGGGCTGTGAGGCCTTAGCCTTTTAGGTATTGTAGGAATGACCCAACACACCCAACTATACTTAAATGCACACACACAAAATAATTTCTGCTAATATGTTAGAAAGTTATTATCCAGATTGGTGGCACTAGGCACAGGGGATTATAGATATTTTGAAATGTAGTCCATGTAAAATTAGACTTAGTATTTAAAAAGGAATACAAAATGCCCCTTTAATATTTCAGGCTGTTGAAATATAGTATTTGGAATCATTTTTTAAAAAAAATATTTATTTATTTATTATGTATACAGTATACAGAAGAGGGTACCAGATGTCATCACAGGGGGTCATGAGCCACCATGCAGTTGCTGGAAATTGAACTCAGGACCTCTGGAAAAACAATCAATGCTCTTAACCTCTGAGCTGTCTCTCCAGCCCCCAGTATTTGGAATCTTATGGGTTAAAAATAATCTATTAAAAAAAGGGCTTCTGTTGTGAGTGGCACACGTAGGGTAATTCGATTACTCTGTGTGCAGAATTGACATCAAGAGATTTCAGAAGCATAATTTTTTTGGTATCAGGGCAGCTGGTGATCATTGGTCCCAGGGCCTGCTAAAAAAAATCATCTATAAAATTAATTTGAACTGCCAGGTTTTTAAACATTTTTTCTTTTTAAAAAAGTGGCTTCTAAACTAGGTAGTGGTACTGGGTAGTGGTGGCATACATCTTTGATCCCAGCACTCAGGAGGCAGAGGTAGGTGGATCTCTGTGAGGTCAAAGCCAGCGTGGTCTACAGAGCTAGTTCAAGATAGCCAAGGCTACACAGAAAAGCCCTGGCTTCTAAGAAATTTGTAATCAGCTTTATGTTTATATTGGACAAAGGCATACATGAGGTTAAAGTACGCCCTGGTCTTCTGCCAGCCAATAAAAAATGTGCCCTATTCAAGTGCTAGTAGCCAAGCAAAAGGCTACTCTCCCAAGTGTGATGTCACTTTAGGAGCTGTGTCTAGCCTGGTGGTACAATGGTGGCAGAGGCAGGTGGATTTCTGCAAGTTCAAGGTCAGCCTAGTCTACAAAGAGTTTTAGGACAGCTGGACTACACAGTAAGACCCTGTCTGGAAAAACCAACCCTCCCACCAAAAACAACTGTCAACAAAACCAATCCAAAACCAACAAGCAAAAACTGTGTCTGATAGGGCAATGGTGGCACAAGTCTTTTATCCCAGAGAGGGAGAGGCATGAAGAGCTCTGTGAGTTCAAGGCCAGCTTGGTCTACAAAGTGAGTTCCAGGATAGCTAGCACTGTTAAACAGAGAAACTTTGTCTTGAAAAACAAAACAAACAACAACAAAATGAATTGTGTCTGGTGTCTCTTGGTTGGAGCATCTCAGGTCTCACTCGAAGGCTTTCTGGTGGTCTAGGCATTCCCAGGTGATTTCAAGATGTAGTCTAAGGCTAGGCAGTGTAGCTCAGTCATAGAGTACTTGCCTAGAGAACATAAGGACCTAGGTTCCATGCCCAGCACTACTGGGAAAAAAAAATCAAAATTACACAGCTTAACACAGTGAACACTGAGTCAGTGACCAACTGGGTGGGTGGGTGACAGGTACCCTGGGCCCATTCACGTTAAGTCTTCAGCTGGAGCTAAAAAAGGACAAGGCAAGGCAGAGTCTGTGTTTTGACTGGGAACCTTGGAGTAGAAAACAAGTATTTTAAGGCTTGCTATAAGAGAGAAGTGCTCTACAGATCCTGTGGGGACCGGAGAAGAAATAAAAGGATGGTCACCACGAAGGGAAGAGGAAAGAGCTGGGGACTGTTCCTATTATGTGAGTGACATGTATCCTGGAAACCCAAGTGCCACATACAGAGGGACAAGGAGTGTGCTGAATGTCCTCCCCTGCCATCTGTGGACACCATCCCCACATGGAAAGCTGTGAAAGAGTCAGCTAAATTAATTCTAACATTATATATTAATGTATTAGATATAAACATATATACCTAATATATTATATTTGTCAAATACCCAGAGTAATTCATATAACACTATCCTAAGTGCTTTTAATATAGATAATAAGAATTTTAGAAAATTCTGCTTTTGTTTTTGTCTTTTGAAGATAGTGTTTCTCTGTGTAACAAATAGCCCTGGCTATTCTGGAACTCACTCTGTAGACCAGGTTGGCCTGGAACTCATAGATATTTGTCTGCCTCTGCCAACTGAGTGCTGGGATTAAAAGCATGGGCCACCACCACCTAGCTGCAAGTTCTTAGTAAAATCAAGAGAAAAAACTGTCCCAGCCCCCAGCCACTATACTGCACTTGGAGATCTTCCATGGAGAATCCTTAGGGCATGCCTTTGTTAGCCCTCTAATAAGAGTATTGGCTCACAAGCTGGCCTTGTTGTCACGTGCTTGTAATCTCAGCACTCAGGATCAGGAGTTCAAGGTCATGCTTGGCTTTTCCTGGAGACTAGCCTGGGCTACATGAGACCCTGTCTCAAAGGAACAACAAGGAAAGAGTATTGACCCAGGACTGGGAGTGTGGTTCAATAATAAAGCACTGGTCTAGTCTGTGTTTTATCTCCTAATCTGAAAAAAGAAATCTTTGAGTACTGACCCATTGACCCAGCAGTTGGAGACAGGGGGATCATTGCAAATTTAAGGCCAATTTTCAGTTACATAATGAAACTTGTCTTAAAAATCAACAACAGGAACAAAAAATGTAGAATGAAGAATATTGATATCCTTCAGATCTTTGTGAGTGTGTCTGTCTTTCTGGGGGTGTTGGGTATGGGTGGGGGTGAGATGTGGAGAGGTAGGTCTACATGTGTGCTGCATGCTGGCTATCAAACACAGGAGTAAGTGTGCTAGGAAAGTACTATATTACTGAGCTATGCTCCTACCTCCTAATATGCTTCTCTCTTTCTCTTTTAATTTTTTTTAAACTCCCTTGCTTCCTTTCCCACGAAGGTCAATATTCATGTGGCAAGTCTGGGCCAGCTGCCACCCACTCTTTGATGCTAAAACATAGAGTCTTTAAAAAGAGAACCTGCTTCCCGAAACAAACATCAGCTCTTCCCTCCCTTTCTTTTGCTGTCATCTGCTTGTGATTCTGATTGTAAGATGATTTGGGAAGAAGGTCCTTTTTCTAGCTTGACGAAGGATCACCAAATGGCAAACAATACTTTGGGGCTCAAATTCACCTGTATGAAAATGGTCTGAAAGAGTCTGCATTCTGTTCTCATAATCTGCAAGCAAATCTATCACATGTCCTGTGTAGACAGAGCCCTTCCCTGGGTCAGTCTTCAGACATTTGGGAGTATAACCAGTCTATTAAACACCACAGGCCTTGCTTATTTCATATTTCTTCCAGAAGATGAAGGTCAGAGCTGCTAGGGAGGTGAGACCACATTTGTGAATGAAAACAGGCAGGCCCAGCTTCCTGTCTTTTGCATTTGTTTGTAGACCTAAAGTAACTTCCACATGATACAAACAACTTTATCAATTTCCATTTTTTTTCTGTGTCCCTAAGGGGTCATATTTGGCAGTATGTCCAACATCAAACACAAAATCCCTTCCTCTGGCTGGTGTTCAAGATATTTTTAGATTTGGAAATGCATTCTCTGCTCCCTCCACCCAGCATGTATATTTTTACTCGGCTCTTAATCTATCCAAACTCCACCAGGGTCTGTTTCCTGGCAAACTGAGAAGTGAGAAATGCCTGCGTGGGGGGAAAAATGAAGACATATGTGTTGAAACTCTGCCAGGAAAGCATTGCCCAATGACAAACTAGGGAAAATCTTGTGATGTTTTCTTCTGCCCATTCTAGCTTTTCTTACTCTGCTCTCACGGGGCCTGCTCAAACTGCCTAATTCAGATGTGACCTGCTTTCAACCTAAGAGGACTACAGATTACTCTGCACAAGGACAGCATAATGGCCTAAATTTGCAGAGTCAGGAGGGCAGCTGTAGAGATGCAGGGAGCATCTCTTCACTCCAAACATCAAAAGCAAGTCATTCAGCCTCCTTTGGTCTCTGAGTAGCTCTCCTATGGATGTCTCAGAAGTCCTCTATATCCCTTCGGTCAGCAGGAAGGCAAAGTGCCCTTAGCAGTTAGTGATGGCTGCAATCACCAGAATGCTAGTCTGCAGAAGATCAGCCTGTGCTTCTGATTTTGCAATCATCCCGACCTCTCAGGCAGGACAAAGCAGAGGTTGCCTAAGGACAGGGAGGAGCTGTCTGCAGAACCCTGCCTGGCTCTGAGTTCAGATTAGCTGTGATTTGCCCTGGAGCCCTGTAAACCAAGTGCTGTGCAAACACTTGCAGGTCCCAGGCCATCTGTTTTTTCTTCCTGCTCTGTAATTTTTGTTCTATCAGTTCATAAGCTTCTGAGCAATGTCTTTGTGTTTGTTCTTCACAACTACCAGCTCAATTAGATGTTTTTTCTCATGTAGTGTATGTGTGTGTGTGTGTGTGTGTGTGTGTGTGTGTGTGTGTGTGTGTATTTGAAACAGGGTCTCACTGTGTAGCCCAGGTGGATCTGGAACTCACAGAGATCTACCTGCCTCTGCATCCCAAGTGTCCCAAAGAGCTATTTTTTTAAAAAGGCACAGACCAACAAGCCCATCCATTTTTGTGTATATTCACCCAGCATCTTTGGGTACCTGATTATATTCTGACACTAAAACAAATCACTCACAAAAAAGACAACTGAAGAATATTGAAAAAATTATTTTACACAGGATTATTGTACAGTATTACAATGAATTGTGTGCAAAATTCCACTGAAAATCATTTACAAAAGGAAGTACAACACAGTATGTGCTGAGGGTTGTAGTATAACAAAAGTCAAGGTACAAGGCCTCTCAAAATCAGATGCCTGAGCATCCTTACACAGTACAGTAACATGTTTTTGTTTTTTGCAATGACCTATATTACACTGATACATGACCCTTCTAGTATGTGTGCCCAGAAATTTGTTTTATATAACCTAAATTGAACTACATGATCTATCCATGTAGTTTGTGTATGTTCTGTTGGTTTTATTTTATTTGTCATGCCCAGGATGGAATCCAGAATGCTAGTTTGTGCATGCCAGTTTTACCACTGAGTCACATCCCAGCCATTGTCCTTTATTACAATAAAGAGGAGTTTTTTGTTTGTTTTTGTTTTTTGCTGCATTCTTTTCCCATCAACATCTTACTGAACTCAACAAAAGCCATATTTTACATTACTTGGCTTCTGTTTCCAAATAATTGGATACCATCACTTTTGGCTTACAAAATGGGCACAGGGAGCATTATCCTTGGTTGACTTTCCCTTGTGTGGATTTTTAAAATTGTTTCCCAAAGCAGATAGTATATGGAACAGATCTTTGTCAAACCTCACTGCAACACATATGTACAGTACCGACTCCTTTTCCTATATCCTCCAAAGCCTGAACCTGCAGACTACATTCCTCAGCCCTTCCTTAGAGTCTGTTTCTCTCTTCACCTCTCTCTACATTCATTTCTCTCCTAATCCTCAGCATCAATTGCTTAAAAATATAAGCAAACAACAAACAGTACAACACCACTAAAAGTGAACAAGGTACAGTACATCAGATTCTTCAAAGGCGGTCTGTGGCCAGTGTCAAGGATTGCTGTAAGGCAACCAGCAGTCTCTCCCCAAAAATTTGTCAAAACATCCAGTTACAGAAGAGAGACATCTAAAACACAATACTCTCAAATCCAGCAAGAGATTTATCTTCAAATATTAAATGTTAAATCACATGCATATGTATAGAATATTTTAAAGTTACAAAAATATTTTAAAAACCAATCCTGACAGTTTACCTGCAACTGCTATAAAGTTTTCTATGAAATATATAAAAACACAAAGGCTCTTTGTAAAAAAAAATTTAGAATGAAGGATGGAGGAAAGAGAGAAAAGAGGGAAGGATAAAGCCATCCATAGAGCTCAGAGGTACCTGATGCACCGCATCGGTCAGTCTTGTCAACATCTGCTATTGAACTCAAGAGAAGAGCTTGTACCTTAAGTGTTTCCTCAGCACATATACAAACATTTGAGCCAACCCAGAAGCTGGCTAAGGGTTAGTAGCCAGTGATCTCTGGAGACCTGAACCATCAAATGCAATTCTCCCTTACTGGAGGAGAATCTTACTATTTCATGAACCCCAGCTACCTCATTTGGGCAATGCATCCAAAAGATGCCCTTGGTTAAGTCAGCCCATGGATAGCGTAGTCACTGAACTGAGGGATCCTTGAGGAGGTGGCTATCTTTCAAGCTCAACATGTGGCAGCCAGAAGGCTAGACCTAGACCCCTAGCTCCCTTTTGGGTGCATCAGTGGGAAGTCCCATGTTCCTCTATGAGGGAGTGAGATCTTCCCCATTCTGGAAAATCACACTGTAAGGATCATTTTTGATTCGCCTGTACACAAAGTGGAATATGTGGGGTTGAGGCCGGCTGTGCAGCTCAGCCTTGATCTTTTGAGGATATGTGTCCTCTGCCAACTGCTGCCAGGTTTCATCGACAAAGAGAAAGAGGCTGTACTCCTCAGGGTCCTCCACCTTAAACTTCTCTGCACAGAGCTGACACACATCTTCTGTGGTGATGTACGGTCTCACAAGAAGGGTCTTCCCTGTGCATCCACTGTTGACCTCTTGGAAGGCAACTCGGAGGTAATTCTGCAAGGAGAAACAGAGATGTCAGGAACAAGGGCAGACGACATACTGATATAGTTTAGTGGCAAGGTTGGTCCTGAGTCATTTCAAGGCTCAGGTTTGTCTTGATGTCTAATCAGACCACAAAGCTCAGATTGCCAGGGAAGACTGACTGAAACTTGGACAGTGGCAGGGGACTATGACATAGTCTGAGCTGCCACATTTTAGCTCATTGCAAAGGGAAGCAGCAGGAAGTCCTATGAACCCTGGTTTTCATCTCCCCACCCCCATTATAAAGCCAGCTGGTGAAGAAATCCTGAGTAAGAGCGTGAACCACATTCAAAGCTGGGGTTTTTCCCAGCTTGAAAAATAACCCAAAACAGTAGAAGGGTTTGATCCAGGAGTTAGCAGGAAGGGCTTTAAAACATCTCGACATACAAGCACATATGATGCTCGCTTTGTGCTGTTTTAGGAAGCCTAAGCAAAGACAATAATGCCTGGGCAAACTGCTGATGTCTAACTATTCTCCCCAAATGGTGATCTCATGTGGTGCAACCTTACAAAAAGCTCCCAGTGGCTCAGGGTGAAATATGGGAAGAATCAGAGAGAGGATGTCAATTCTGCAAGAAGTCTTTGAAGCTGGAGCTGACGATGCACAAAGTGTTGCTGCGGGAAGTAAAAGGAGATGGTTTGTAGGCTTGGCATTGAAAATCATGTAGGCGTTCACCACCTCGAGGAGGCAGCCATGGTGGGTAGGAGCCACAGAGAAGATATACAATGCAGACACCATATAGAGAGTCAGTGATGATAACATAAATAGGCAGAGAGGTCTAATGATGGAAGAGTATACTTTTCTTATTTCCTCTGATCTCAGAGGGAGCAGCCTCTCAGACTTCTTCCATGCATAGCCCATATGGCAGTAGTCCAGTGGTCGGCATGAACTAAATAACTTTCCATGTGGATGCCCTTGAACAACCCAAGCAGGGGTGTGCATGGGGGGCGGGGCACAGCATGTATTCTTGCTTTGTAGTTTGTATGTCTGGAAGGAATTTCTGAGAAAACTGCAGTCTTGGAGAAGAACATGCTGACCTTGCTTTTCAAGCATGGGTAGACTTTGAACCAAAGGCTATTTTCAAAGCAATAAGAAGTGGGAGAGAAAAGGCAAGGGAGGTGAATCTGAACACCAGGCAAAGGTCATCCTGCTGTTTTAGGTTCCAGTGAGGGGCTTTGCTATGCAGCCTTTAGAAATAAAGCTCAGCCAGGTTTCAGAGTTCCACAGAAGCATTCAGATGATTACCCCTAGATGGTTGCAGACTGGTTGCAGATCGGTTCATCCTCATTGCATGGACAAAAGTAAATCAGGGGTTGCTGTATCAGGAAAAGGCTTCTGAAGCCCTAACTTACCTCTGGGAAATAAACTCACTGGGAGCCATACATGTCCAGCAGCCCAGCCTGGAAAATCTAAGCGAGGCCTGGTTGCCGCTGCCCTAAGTGTTAAACTGAGGTCCCAGGGGGTTCTGTTTGGAGTGTGAGGGAGGGTAAAAGATACTATGTTGTACCTCCCCTACTTCCCAAAGGGAAACCAGGTGTGTTGCAGAATAAACACCCACTATTTCCTGAGGAAACTGGATATCTGATGCTGTTTCCTGGGCATCTCCTTTGGACATCTTGTCGGGCTAGGCATTTAACAGCAGGCCGAATGTTTTTAGGAGGAATTCTGTCTTAATTTGACTTTGTTGGTCTAACAGCAGCTAAGTGTGGGCCACACCTGTGTGACTATTTTATGTGCTGATACTTATATTTATGTTGATGCCAAAGTGAGTCACACAGAGTAGAAACTATACCTTGACTTTCGAAAAGTCAAGACTTACTTTTTCTGTAAGTGCTAGGGATGAAACCTCAGAGCCTTGTACATTCAGTCTACCATTAAGCTATACTAACAGCCAGGTTTTAAACCTGCACTTTTCCCCAGGCTAGCTATTTTTGATACCATCCTCCTTTTGATGCTGGGTAGCAGTGATGAGCTGGCACAGCCAATTAGCCACAAGCTCACAGTGTGAAAAAATTCCTCCCCGCCATCGTTCACTGTTTTTCTAAGTCAGGGTTTTTGATGTGTTAGACACAGTCAATTCTGCTTACAGTGTAGTCAATGGGGATATGGCCCATTGAAAGCTGAGGCGCATCTCAGTATATGTTTTAAAAAACAGAAGTGAAACTGTAAGGCCAGAGGGTGGCTTTTCCAGCAGGTGATTGATCTGAGCTAGGACCTCGGGCCCTGAGTCTGTGTGCTGCAGGAGACAGCTCCGCCTTCCTGGAAGAGAAGCATGTTGGGGACTGGGGTATGTACCTGGAAGTCATCTACAGAGGGGATGGTCCGGTTGGTGGTTCTCCTCTTGTGCCACTGCCTCAGGGTGTCCCTGGTCTCTGAGCTGAGCAGCCTCGCGGCCTGTTCTTCTTGGAAGTTCTTTATCAGAGACAGTGCTCCATAGGCACTTGTCAGGTAATAGCCTCCTGGAAGGACAGAAAGAGAGAGAGAGTGGGTCCTCAAGAGTGTCACACTGGTGATGACAGTGGAGGAGGTATACTAGTGTTAAAGGCATATTGTATACAGTTTCCCTTGGGTATCCTTGGGGGATGGAGTCTAGGTTCCAACCCCTGTGTACTAAAATCTATGGATGCTTAAATATCCATAGAGAATATCACAGTATTTGCACATAATCTATACAATACTCCTGTAAATCTTAAATCATGGCTATATAACTTATTATACCCCATACACTAGAAACACTATATAAAGAACTAAAGGAAAGAGAACAGTAAAAAAATTTATATATGCTCATTTCATTTTTTTTTCTAACTATTTACTACCCATGGTTGGTTGAATCCATAGGCACAGAACCTTTGCGGAAGCAGATTGTGATTTCCTCATCACTTCCACAGAGGTACACATCAAGAAGCACATCACTCACATCTTAGTCCTTCCTTCACCCACTCATCTCAACCAGATTAATGGAGTGACCCAAGCCTGTGCCAAGACCAGGGAGCATTAGAGCGGACAACATTTCTATTTCCACATTTAAGAAAAATGATTTAGATGTTAAAGAGAGTGGTATCACTCTAGGAGTGTCCTTAACATGATCTCTAGTGCTGGTGAGGTGTGAATATATACTACATATTTAATAAAACCTGAATATTGGGGAGAGAGCCAGTCAAATCCTAGGCAGACATTTCAGGAAATTCTTAAACCTTGAATACAAAGATAAACAGCTGAGCCAGTCACATACACCTTTAATCCCAGCACAGGGAAAGCCGGGAGTGGTGACCTCCACTCTTGATCCCACAACTCCAGAAACAGAACTTCTTCTGTTTCTGTGAGTTCAAGGCTACACACCTTTAATCCTAACCTGGATGGGTATATAAGGGTTTGTGGAAACCCAGAAAGAACAGAAGCGACTGGGAGAAGCAACTGGCAGAAGCAACCAGGAGTGAGGCTGAGGAAGTTGGAAGACAGCTGGGTGAGAATTGACTGTGGTGCTTCCTCTCTCTGATATTTCAGCCTTTCCTTGATATTTGGCTCTGAGTCTCATTTGTGTTGCTATAGTGGGGAGTGCTAACAGACATACTCTACTATAAGATGTCTATGTATTTTTTTCTAGGTTTGTCTCAAAAATAGTTGCTTGCAGAAGAATTTGCAAATGTGCTTGGGCACCACTAGGGGGCACCTTAAATGTGCAGCAAAAATTCTCTGAATGAGGCACATTTTATATTTAAAAACATTCTTAATCCAAAAAATCCATTGAAGTTCTATTATGGGCTCAAGACAGAGTTGGGGGGAGGGACAGCATAAGGAACACATCAGAACCGTCGCTCCCCAGAAGTGGAGACACATACTAAAGAAAATAGTCACTGACAACCCATTCATGCAAAGACCAGACATTCATTGCAGCTGAGCCAGTCGCTTTCAGAAATGTCACTTTCATGGCCAAAGCATTTAATGGCTCACACAGGACCTTGCAAAACCCTCTCTAATCAATATGCAGGATTAAATGGTTTCTGCTCTCAGGAGCATGGGTAGCAGGGCAGTGAACCTGTGTTGGCTGAAGTGACATAACAGTTTTGTTGTTTACAGTCATTAACAGCCATTTCTTTCTTTACAGTACTTTATGGTGCAGGGTCTTGAGTAAGCTAGGTGTGTGCTCTATCATGGGGGCACACCTCCAACCCGTGTCAGCCCACATCAGGGCTTTTGTTTAGAGTTTTCCTAACTCAACCATCTATGACTTAAGATTCCTGCAGTAGCTTCTGCTATGAATTATTGATCTTAGTATTTGCCCCATGAGCAAATCACACATGACTCAGTGTGAAATGCTAGATGAAGTGTGTGAATGCCACACAGGAGTTCATGGATCTCTACAAGAACCTCAGGAGTCGTAATAGACTATGTCCTGGTGTCAGCATTTAACTGAGGTTCTGAGAGCTACAATCCCTGTGGGGTGGTGAAGTGTTCCTTGGACTTTGAATTTTACACCATGGTCCCTTGTGCTCAGGCCACTAAGGAGAAAACCTCAAGTACTAACACAGAATTGATGATACTTTGAAACATGTGGATACAATTAGAGGAAGGTTTTACGTTTCAGCAAGACTGTATCCCACCATAAGCTAGAGCTCAGAGCTTGCAAGGGAATCTACAGGGCTGGGTCTGTAAATGAGAGTACCTGCTTACACAGCAGAAAAGGCATGTGACTGCTGCAAAGCCAGCCCAAGAGAGCTTTGGACAGGCTACTAAAGCAAGGATCTGTGACACATGACTGAAGCTCCTCTAAGTCTGGGTTGGAGGAGCTGCGGTTCAATGCTCTGCCATTTAGTCCAGAGCCACAGCCAGTCTGCCTGGGCCAGGCTCTCCTGGGGAAGGAAGGCAAGCAATGCCTGACACAGTTCATTCGGAGGAGCATACTTTTCTTCCCGAGGATTCCTGCAGGTGAAGACAACCCTGCCCGTCTGTCACAACACAGTGCTTACAATGTTCTTCCTTAGGAAGACAAGGCTGAAACATGGGGCCTCACGCCGAGGCCCTGCCAGGAAAAGGGGCAGGAAATGATTGTCTCTGTCCTCAGACCACAAGACGTAAGCATCTGTCTGTCCTAAGTACATGCTGTCAATAGGAGAAGGGTGATTTTCTGTGGGAGACTGGCATACTCTTTTCCCTGCAAAGCCTCAAAGGGTCTTCTTGCCACCAGAAACCACCAAAATAAACCCCAAACTGCAATAATCACATGGTGAGAAAACGGATGGCTTGTCACTGGAGATTACAAATGTCTACCTCAGTGCCTGAATAAAGCCACACTCATTTTCTCTCATCCCCAAGCCCAGAAAAGTGAAGAAACACAGTGAGTCTTATGGGCTCATAGTGGAGTATCTGGGTCCCTGGCTAAGAATTTCACTGAGAGAATGTGAACGAGCAAGAGATATAGACTGGAAGAGCTCATTCATATCTGCCTCTAGTTGGAGACAGGATGGAGGATACTTATCTCAAGTTGATACTGACTAAGAAATGGATGAGGACATGCTTTGGGGACAGGGGGCAGTAAGTCTTTGATAGGAAAACCAAGTCTGGCAGATTCAAGTTATAGGACTGAGGATATTAAAGGACGTTCTGGGCTGATAATGCATTTGATTCTCTCCATGGAAGATCCCTAGATGATGCATGCCCTGGGGAATCCCAAGGGCAGGTGGACCTGTGTGCTCACGCCCAGACTGAAACTCAACAGGAACAGAGAAAACACAGTTGAATCCTCAGAGTCTGTCTGGGTGTCCTAAGGACTTCTAAAAATGATTCATAGATGGGCACACAGGCCCTAATTTGTCTCCTTGAAGAACGACCAGCTCATAGGAGAGTCTCAGTTCTTGCCGCCTTTCAAGTTTGTGAGCTACACAGTCAAGCATCCAAAAGACTTTCGTGATTCAACCCCTAACTGACAGAAGGAGAAAGAAATTCCTCTGTGAAGACACACACAGGACAAGACTGAACCTGACCACTGAGGTCCATGAAAAGCAAACTAAAGATGTTTATGTGTTTAAAACAATTCTTTTTTTTTTTTAAAGGGCCAGCTTTTCATTAGTGATAACAACAACAGGTTATTTTTCTAGCAATGTAAGTATTCTTTAATAAAATAACTTCCCAAATAAAAGAAGCTAGATTTTCTTTTTTTAATTGTGTCATTTGAAGGGCAAGGACTTTAACTCAGAGGGTGGCCGCTTGCCTTGCATGTGTGAGGGTCTAGGTTCAACTCTTCCTACTGACAAGAAAGCCCAAACACATACCAAAATAAAAAGATAGTCTATTGAATGTTTAATTCTACTAAATTAAATTTCTATTGTCGGACTTAGCTGTATTTTCTTCTTTTAAATTTTGGTTTTTCTACAATGTATTAGGATTACTATTGTAATTTTAAAATGTTGCTATAATACATATTTTGCTTGCTTCAGGGAACAGGATCTCATGTTGTCTCAAACTCACTATTTAGTCAAGGATAACCTTGAATTTCTGATCCTCCCCCCAAAGTGCTAGGATTACAGGTATGTACTAAAACACTAAGACAAGTACATAGTTCTAGGAAAACCCAGTTAGTCCTATGGTTAACCAGTAAGATGTCAAGAACATGCCCACCTCCATAACCGGTTTCTCAGTATTTGGGAGTTATAAAGATGCTTTGAAGCTAGACAGAAGTGGTGGCTGTTTAACATTCTGTATGTACTACCCATTGCTAGACTGTTTACTGTGCATGCATGCATGTGTGCATGTGAACATGTGTATGTGTGCAGGCACACGTGAAGGTAAACACCTGAGGACAGTCTTGGGTATTATTCCTCAGATGCCATATGCCTTTTTTTTGTTTTTTTAGACAGGCTTTCTCACTGGCCTGGAGCTCAGTGATTTGGCCAGACTGACTAGCCAGCCAGCCCTAGGGCTCCACCTGTTTTCAGTGTTGTGACTCAGCTTCCCCGCTGTTGGGATTGCTGATTTATACCTCCATGCTGAGCTTTTTGATGTGTATGCTGGGGGCTTGAACTCAGGTCCACAAGCACTTCATGGGCTGAGCTATTTTCCCATCTCTCATTGTGCTTTTTGAGAAAGGTCTTTGCTGTGTAGCTTGGGCCTGTCTCGGATTCATAATCTTGCTGCTTCTAACTGCTAAATGCTGATGACAGGTGTGGCCCACCATGCCCGGTTTCCAAATGGCGAATTTTACATTCCATAAATCTCATCTCAATTTAAAGACGTGTAAATCCCTGCCAATTGTCCCCACCACCTAGCTGCCTAGTTCCTCTGACACACTGAGCGCACATTACCTTCTCCATGCAGCAGCGATGGGTCTAAGAGTTCCATCATGTACTCAATTTCAGTGTCCAATTCAAGCATGTCACACTGAGCTATGACATAGGTCAGGACTGGCAAGAAGTCATCTGCACCATACATCCTTCCTAGGACCAGGAAGAGAGGGCAAAGCATGATATTTTTAACAATGTTTCTTTCTTTCACATCCTATTTGCTGCTATTATTAGCCACCAAGCAGTCACACTGGGGAAATGTGCTACTTATAAACAGGCGTGGGAGTTTCTGGAATTCTACCTACGTGGCCCTAGGCTCTCCCCACTATTTACTGAGACCGGCCCTTGCTCACTATCTCAGAAGAGATTTTCTTCCCACTTTTAAGATTGTTTACACTAGAACAAAGTGCCTGTAAGTGTTTTAAACTGCTAGCAAGGCATGATATAAATCCTTCAAAAAATATTTCCTTAGGCTAATTCTTTCTGGCTCACTGTGTTCTATGCACATTGATCACAAATGTAATGACAGATAAAACCTAAACCAGAAAAAAATTCTGTTCTCTGCTCAATATTCATTTAATTTGTTTGATTTTTTTTAAAATTTGTATTGATGATAGCACCTAATTAATAACAATATATAATAAAAAACAAATAAAAACTCCTTATTTCTTGTGTTCTCTGCAATGGTGGTCTTTAACTGTGGCCATTTTGCAGACCAAGAGAACACTTACAGTATCTGGAAACATTTTTCATGATCACAGCTGGAAGGTGAGAGTGTGAACGGTATTCAGAATGTGCTTGGCTTCCCCATAGGAAGCAGGACAGCTCTCACACTGAAGATAATCATGGCTGAAATGTCACAAATGTGTAGGTAGAGAAACTGTGCTTCAGAGCAGGCATTAGTTTGGAAATTTTTATAAATGTGTGTGTACATGTGTGCATGTGTACATGTATAAGTGCACATTAGGAACCAGAGATCGACATTAGGTACTCAATTGCTCTCTTTTGTATTTACTGAGGCAGAGTCTTTCCTGAACGTGGAGCTCATCTATTTGGTTATTCTAGCTATTCAGATTATCATGGGGATCCTGTCTGTCTCCTGAGTGTGGGTAGGCCACCATACACATCTACTCAATATTTATGTGGATGCTGGGAATTTGAACTCTGGTCTTTATGCTTGCCTGATACATGCTTTGCCTGCTGAACCATCTCCCAGTCCCAGGAGCTCAGAGGTTATGATCCTCCACTCAGTAGTCTGCAATGCACGGGCATTCCTATCTATACCAGCAATGGTAACAGAACCTGTGGCTTCTCTACTAAGGCAATTTCTGTCAGAAAAAAAGTTAGTAATCTCCCACTGTACTACAGGAATCGGCAGGCTCAGTCAGTACCCGTGAATCATGGGTACTTCTGCATCTTTAGTCAGGGGAACTTGGAAGACTTATTTCCTACTTTGTAATTCTTTGATGAGTTCCAATTGCAAAGCTTCAGTCCATATTAAAGAACTGACTAACATGGCTCACTTTTACCACTCCAGATTTCTCATACATGTGCTGTAGATCAGCAGCATAAACCCTCATGGGCCAGCATGTGGTAAACATTCTCACTAATATTCTCATTGCACTTGGGATTTAGACTGAGTTGTTTCACATAATTCTTGGTTATAAAGGAGAAGGTCATATATAACAACAGATGCAGAAACTGCGGGGCAGAAGATTAAGGTGCCTGAAACCCCCCAGTAAAGAAACACATTCACAGACGGAGGATAACATATTCATAAGCACTCCATCACACTAACTCTTTTTTTCAATCAGCATTGTAGGTAACTCTTACTTTGTCTGTATCCACAATCACTGACTGATATAACTGTTGCATGAGACTTGTTTGGCAAGTTATATCAGTTGCGCTTATATTCCTATAGGCTGATAGATGAAATTGAAAGACTGAATGGAGAGGACATTAGGGCTCAATCAGAAGTCTGGACACAGAATGACAGGCCACCTCACCTGAGTTGTTCTCCATGACAGTGTAGATGAGCTTGCAGACCCGAAGCAGAAGCATGACTTTCTTTTCTGGTGAATACATCTTCTGCATGGTTATGAATTTAACCTTGATTTTCTCCAGCTCCACCAAGTCAGGGGTCGGGGCAAAGACCCCCAGCTCTTGTGGGTTCCTCTGCCTCACAAGTTGCAGGTTTTCCTTGAGTTGTCTCCATGAGCCATCAGCCGTGTGGAAATCCTTCAGCATGGCCTCCACATGGCCCTTGAGGGGCTTCAAGATGCACTTGTGCATGGCCTTCTCCAACACCACATCTGCCAAAGAAAATGCAGCTATTGTGACCACTGTCTGAAAAGAGAATTACAACTGAGTGCTTTCTTGAGACATATGTCTGCGATCTACACAGCCTTCAGAGGAAAGGGCAAACATGTGATCAGAATATTTAACACCCAACAGACTACAGACAGAACCACAATTATTTTAATCTCCCTATGTACAAGCAAATATTTCAGAAGCAAATAAATCTGATCCAGGTATTCTACAGTCCTTTCCTGTTGATATGTTACCTTATAGGATTTTCTTCCTTTTTTTTAAAAAAAAATGTGTGTATGTGCATTCATGTGTTTAAGAGAGAGAGGTGGGGGGGGGATACATGCTACAGCAGGAACATGGTGGTCAGAGGCAACTGCAGACCTACATCCATGTGTGTGAGAGAGAGGTGGGGGGACACATGCTACAGCAGGAACATGGCGGTCAGAGGCAACTGCAGACCGCAGTCCTACATCCATGTGTGTGAGAGAGAGGCGGGGGGAATATGCTACAGCAGGAACATGGCAGCCAGAGGACAATTGCAGACCTTATTTGAGGCTGGTTCTCTTATTTACTGTCCACAGCTGCTCTACAAGATAAAGGTTTTCTAACGTTGAGAATGTGACCTTGAATTAGATTCTGAACCAAAAACCTTATTTTATTTGCAACAGAGGAGATCAGTGAGACCTTAGACGAGATCTTGAATATAGCCTGCATAAACACAACTTTAATATTTTTTCTTCCAAGTTTGATAACTATACCCTAGTTTGCAATAGCCAGCTTTAATTTTAGAAAACACAATGAAAATTGGTCAAAGTGGGCATAATGGTTCAGAAACAAGGAAGGTACGTGTGTGTGTGTGTGTGTGTGTGTGTGTGTGTGTGTGTGTGTGTGTGTGAACAATGAGAAAGAAGATGAAAGTGACTGTGCAAAGGGCTAACATTGGGGAATCTGGGTGGAGGCAGGACATTTCTTTGTATTATTTGTGCAATTTTCCTGTAAGTCTGATATTATTTCCAAATGAAAAGTTTAAACATTTAAATTTCTATGGAGTTAGGAAAACCTGTAGGTGTGGGCAGAGTTATTTTTCCCTTCTTTGAATGGTCACCCAGTGGATTCATTTCCATTGCTCATACCAAAAAGGACAGTAACAACGCTATGATTCCAGGCTGAAGATAATTTACACAATGATAAACTCTCTGATTTTTCAGTGCCAGCTTTTTCATCCACATGCTGTGATTCCCATCAATCCCTTCTGAGTCCCTACTGTGGTGACGAACTGATCTATGGTACTAATGTAGTCCCATTTTGCAAGTGCCTGGATTCACTTATTTCTAAGATTGGAAAGAGTTGGGTTATTTCTCTGGCCTCTGGAATTCTTGATATTGGGTCAGATCATACTGAATTCAGATTACTGTCTATTATTAGAAGTCTGGAGGTAGGGTGGGGCATAATCTAAGTCAGATGTGCAAATCATGAACAACTTGATTGTACCTCAAAGTCAGACCTGAGTCTCAAGGTTAATACTGATTCCACAGCGAGCAGATTTCCTCTGCCTAGCATTGCCTTTGTTCCTGTACTTCCACACTCTATCTTTGCTTAAAGATAGAGCGCCAGATAATTAAAGATCAAAAGATGCACAAGGGGTTAAAAGAAGGAAGAAAAGCAGAATAACAGTCTCACTTCACCTGAGACATTTAACAGGTCACTTGGTTCGCATTGATCCTGTTAATAAGCTTGTGTGACTTCATAGCTTATCCTGCAAATCATTACCACAAAACAATCAATAACAGCACCTGAGGGCTTAATGAGCTAAGCCCTAGGCAAGTACTTTCCTTAATTATAATCTAATACTTGCAAGAGCTCCTTACCTTTGCATAACATTAATATTATACATATATTACAGATGACGGAGCAGGAGTTCATAAATATCTAATGGCTTGTTTGACAAGAGGTGACTATTTGAAACAAACATTTAGACAGCTTTTCACGGTAAATCATCTTTTTTGTTTTGTTTTGTTCTCTCTCCTTTTGGTGTGCTAGGGATCACACTCAGGGTCTTGAGTATATTAAGTAAATGTTCTGCCATTGAGCTAGACCCTCCTCCAGCCCTCAAGTGAGCGAGCTCTTATTTTAAATTTCAAGCCACTTTATAAGCACTGACCATTCTGTTTATCTCATCCAAGGCTCTGAGAGAGGCATTCATGAATATCACTTACCTGCACCTCGGCAGAACAGGTCTCTGAAGAAGTGGATGGATCATGCCAATCATTAATTAGGAAAGCACATAAATGTTCATAGCAATGTTTTTCATTATTGTTCCAAATTGGAAAGAAATCAAATCCTGGTCCAAAAGAATGGCTGCATGGGATGTATTCACATTGTAGTGTATTTACACTGTAGTGCACTACAATGGGTTTCAGACAATGAGATACATTCATTCAGTGTTGTATAAATGAAACTTCAGATGCCACACTGTGTGTGAAAGAGGCCTGGTAAGAAAATCTCCCAAAGTCTTTCATCTCTATAAAGTCTAACACATAACTTGTCTATGGTATAACTTGTCTATGGCAGCTGCCCTTGGGAAAGAACTGAGGGGTCACAGGACCACTTCGGTGTATATGAGGAGGATGGGAAGTTCTGTTTCTAGATTTAGGTGGTGTCTACTTGAGTGTTCTTATATAAGACTCAGTGCTTAAGACTAATGCACTTTATGTATGCAAATACACATGTGCTGTGGAATAATCCTTTTGTACACCGTGAAGATGTGTTGCTCTCATTAGTTTACTAAATAGTCAATTGGCCAGAAGAGGCAGGAACAGGTCAGGCAGGAGAGCCAGATTGAGAGAACACTGGGAAGAATGGTGAAATCACCAGCCAGACACAAAGGGATCAGGATGTGTAGAAAATGCAGTAACAAGCCATGGGCCACATAGAGACATATAAATTAATAGAAATGGTTAATTTAAGTTATAAGAGCTAGTTACTAACAAGCCTAGGCTATTGGCAGTTCATTTATTTTTATTTTATTTTATTTTATTTTTTGAGATAGGATTTCTCTGTGTAACAGTCCTGGCTGTCCTGGAATTTTCTGTGTAGATCAAGGTGGCCTTGAATTTACAAAGATCCTCCTGCTTCTGCCTCCCAAGTGTTACATGCACCACTACTGAACATTTATAATTAATAATAGTTCTCTATTATTAATTATATATGTGGTTATTTATATGGTTATTATATAAATAACCACATATATCTCTATGTGGTTATTTAAGAGCTGGCTGGCAGGACAGAAACTCCCACCAAAACACATGTAGACAGAAGGCAGTTAAAAACTAGCATGGGGGGGCTGGAGAGATGGCTCAGTGGTTAAGAGCACCGTCTGCTCTTCCAGAGGACCCGGGTTCAATTCCCAGCACCCACATGGCAACTCACAACTGTCTGTAGTTCCAGTTCCAGGCAAACACCAAGGCAAATAAATAGATAAATAAAGTTTTTTTTTTTTTTTTTTTTTTTAAAAAAACAAAAAACTAGCATAGGGTTTTTACCTGAGACTCTCAGAACAATGTATCACTTCATAGTAAGCCCAGCCACCTCTGTCCTGAAGTGCTACACAAACCATCTCCAAAAGGTGCTGGGCTGTTCCCAGAGGATAAGGACAATGGAGGGTTCATGTCCAATAAACTGAGTAGATTCCCTTTTCCATTCATCCACATGGCCAGGGACCAGTGCTGGCCTTGGTATAGTGGGAGTGTGGGAATCACTTGATTCTAGCTAGTAGCCCAAACTGTCCTGGGATTTACTATGTAAATCTAGCTTGTTTCAAACTCACAGCAAGATTCCTCACTCAGCTTCTATGGTTGGCTAATTCTTTTCTCATAAGTCACTCAGGGGTAGAAAGCTTGTAAGAACAAGAAGACCAGGACATCTGCCTAGAGATAATGTCTTCTTAAAAGAAAAAAGAAAAAAAAAAAGACACAGAGGTAGATATGATGAAGGAAATGGTGTATCTTGGAGGACTTGGAGGAAATTCTCAAAATTCTCTAATAATTAATTAAAAGACTATATTAAAAAGAGATCACTCTACGAAGTAGTAAAGAAGCAGGCCTCTGACTAGCGTCACAATGGGTAGCATGACCAAGTCAACTACTCACCTTGTTCTCAGGAATCTAAAATTTGTCTAGGAATTTGTCCAAACTGTGTCTAGCTCAAACCAGTTGAAAGCAGTGAGTCATTACCTGAGCCTTGCAAATGTCTGATGGTTGACCATTTGCTACAAAGGATCAAACACTACACTTTCAGAAGGCCTTCTGCTTTCTGGGCAGGTGGCCAACTGCTTCATTTTCCTTGTCTGGAAATACCTCTCCCCCCACCTCAGGTCACCCCATCCATGCTTACTCCCCAAACCTTTTCTATCCTCCAGAAGGTGGATTTAAGACCTGGGACTTTCCATCTCATATTTGGCAACCCAGTGAGCAAACTCTTGTGCCAAATGTAGTGGCTTCAGACATACATGTGCTGGGCAGAACAGGTGATTTTCGGTGACAGTGCTAGGTATTTTTTCCAAGTTGTTTGTTCTTTTTAAAGACCACACTTTAAAACTAGGACCGGTCTCTTCAGTTTGTTTTCGGGGCTGTATTCTTACTGACCACTCCTACTAAATCCTCAATAAAGAATGGGGGGGGGGGTAAGGTTTGAAACAGAAAAGAAGAACCAAGCCCTACAGTGGTAGTGCAAAGCTTTATTTAATCCCAGCACTCGGGAGGCAGAGGCACGTAGATCTCTGTGAGTTCAAGGCCAGCCTGGTCTACAGAGTTAGTTTCAGGACAGGCTCCAAAGCTACACAGAGAAACCCTGTGTTGAAATGCACACCCCCCCCCAAAAGAAGGACCAGTGACCACCCCATTGAATGGCTCCTACTGCTTATTCCCAATAAGAAACCCAAGCTTCTGCTGTTAAGCAAGAGAGAAAAATTATTTGAGGAATCTAAGAAATGGGACGTTTCAGAATGACGGCTAGCTCAGACCAAAACCAAAGCAAAATGGTGGCAGTGCTCACAGTTTTAGAAGATTACCAACTTGTCCCTTCCTGCTGTTTTCTATCGTATCTGTTTGCTTTGATTCCAACACAAGAAACCCAAATCTTTTCAATTAAGAATGGCAACACTATTCTACACACCTTGTGCTCACTGTGAACACACTTGTATTCAAATCCTCAAACAAACATCGTACAAACAGGATTATGACACAAACACTTCAGATAGGAAGAAATCCATGCCATGCAGCAAAGCAAGAGGGAGAGCCAGGATTCCAACCATCAGGGCTTCTAGATGGTAAATCAGCTGTACTCCATCAACAGAAAGCATTCAAGACAGAAGAGTGCAAAATACCCTTTCATTGACAAGAGAGAGCTGACTGCTCTTCTTGATGCTCATTAATCCCCCCCACCTTTTTCAGTAACTGGAAAATACTAGAACAATCGATGGTGCATGCCTTTAATACCAGTACTCGTGAGGCAAAGACTAGTGGATCTTTGTGACTTTGAGGCTAGTCTGGTCTACATAGGGAGTTGCAGGATAGCCATGAAGAGAAATTCTGGGCCTTCCACTGTGCAAAAAGTTGACAATGAGTTTATACTGCTTCCTCCTCCCCCCTCAACCTGGTGCATTACCATACATGTGCATACATGTTATCAGCAACCAAGCAGAGACTTCAAACTGAGTGGTCCAGCTCAGCTCTTCCTGTGACACATCCCACACTCTGGCCTTTCCACAGATGCTTCTTTTATCAAGGTAGGTAGCAGAGGGAAGCAGAAGGCTATTTACAGTGGATATCAGATTCAGACATAAAGTGTAAATGGCCACTTTTAAATGTGTGACCTCAGGGAGGAACGACCTTCCCCTGACTCAGTTCCCTCATCAGTCTGGGCTGCCTCCAGCTTCCCATCAGAACTGCTAAGAGGGGCTTGGTGAGGTCTCAGGCTGTTTGTACCCAGTGTGCATCTGTCACCTACTAAGAGTGCTGAAGTGACTGTTTCCTTTCTTGGAACAAATGGTGATATCTCTGAAAAGAGATCCCCAGCTTAACGATTGAGGTCAGGGTTTTTGTTTTGCTTTTCAGTATTAATTGTAGTTAGATTAAGAGCCCTCTGGTTTCTTGGTCACCTTTCCTTGCTCAGGTACTCATATCTGCTGGCTCCTTCCTTTTGGTACAAAGACCAAGGATCTGAGGCTTTGTAGCTATGCTTCGGTTCCTCTAGCATTTCACTACAGTCTCCTTCTATTCCTGTCTAAAAGCCTGGAAAGCACAGAGTTGGGTATCTTGGGGTAGTCATGGATCCTTCACAGCAGGGGAACTACAAAAGGCAAAGAGGCCCAGCCCTACTTTAGAAGTGTGTGTGTGGGAGGAGTGTAGAAGGATACCCAAACCTCCTGCTGAGTGTCGCATGAAGGGCCATGTGGCTTCATGAACAGCATCTTCATGAAGGTTTTGGTCTGGTGATTGGAGAAGAGCAGATTACACTGCCCCACTTACTTTATTCTGTCTACTCTAGGACCTGATGAGACCTCTTTCTGTGCTTCTGTGCTCCTCCTGGGTCGGCTCTACTTTTTCTCAACATGATCCCAATGAAGCTTTTTATTTGCCCACCTTTCTCATTGCCTCCCTTTGGTGTTCTTTGTTGCTGCTGCCAAGACATTGGGCACATTAGAT
Source organism: Sigmodon hispidus (assembly GCA_004025045.1). Lineage (NCBI taxonomy): Eukaryota > Metazoa > Chordata > Mammalia > Rodentia > Cricetidae > Sigmodon > Sigmodon hispidus. The sequence continues at coordinate 25,711 of PVIH01002898.1, forward strand.
TTTTCTTTTTAATAGGAAATCCTCTGGAAAAAAAAAATCTCATCTCAAGGAGATCACTGGAACTAACCCAGACAGACTCCAACAAAGATCTTCCAGGTAGCACATATCCCAAGCATTGAACAGAAAATCCTTCCATTAGGTATCAGCATGAAGATCTCTGCACACCACAGATACCCAACTAGTGGTGACATCATTGTCAGGTGTTAAGTTGTCTCCCCTGCAGCTCAGCTGGGATAGCTTGGAACATGCATTTACTGTGGGTATGTCACCCACACACACTTTGACTCATCAACAGTGATGCTTTATCATTTTAAAAAACATATCGGCCAAATATACTAGTATCAATATATAGATGGCAAGCACTGGCATTGTGATTCATTTACATTTCTTATTTTTAACTATGTACATGCATATATATCTGTTTATGGGTATATGCACATGAGTGTGGGTACCTCAGGAACCCAGAAGAGGGCATCAGATTTCTTGGACTGGAGTTACAGGAGATTGTGATCAAACCACAGTGGGTTCTGGGAACTGAACCTGGGTCCACAGAAGAAGTGCTTTTAACCATTCTTTTCAGCCTTTCACTTTTGCTGATTTTGGTGAGTTTCAGGGAAGACCATCATGAAAACATATAGGATTTATTCTGTTTTGTCTTACACAAGGAATCTCTAAGGCTGATTTCAGTGCCTTCCAGTAAAAGACAAGTTTAAAAAAAAAAAGAAAAAAGAAAAAAAAGGCAGGGAAGAAGAGGAAGTAAGCCTGTCATCTGCTCAAACATCAAGCTTGGGAACTTGGGCTGGAGGTTAGATCTGCAGACCACTAAAGGCTCCACCTATGCACTACCCACTTAGCCTAGGAGCCAACTGGAATTCCCTCTGTGCATAGAGCAGTGAGAAAGCAAAGTAATTCTTCTAGTCAGTCAGTGTGAAACCTTGGTGCCTTGAGTCACAGTCTTCAGTTTGAGCATAAACTTCTCTCTTTTCCCTGGTGTTTCCTGCCCAAGCAGTGGAATCATCTAGCACAGCAAGCAGTCTGGCATAGACTCTCCTGTTTGTTTGCACTCCCCACTTTCAACTTCTGATAGGGGCTTTGTGAAGGCAGAATTGGCAGCTCCTTGGGTGGAATATCATGGAGTCTGTGACTCACTCTGAGGTTCTTAGCTACAGGGTGGTGAACCTTCTTGTGGCTGATATAGCACAACTGACTTGATTTTGTTATTCTAAAGAAAGAAAGAAGCCAGACTTGGTGGTGTATGCCTATAATCCCAGCTACTTGAGAGGTGGAGACAGGAGGGTCACAAGTCAAGGCCAACTTGGGTAACTTAGTAAGATCCTGTGTCAAAATAAAAAATGAGGGCTAAGGGTATAGTTCATGTTTGCCTACTATGTGCCAAGATCTAGGTTCAATCTTCAAACCAAAAGGGGGAGATAAAAATTATTTAGCATTTAAATTAATTTTTCACAATAATGTAGGCATTACTTTCGCCTTCTAGAAGTGGTTACTTTTTCTCCCATGATCTGCTCACTCTTAATTCTACTGGGAGACTTGATCCTTTCAGGTGGCAGAGTCTCAAGAACTGGATAAGAAATCAAAAGATTCAAGGTTTTACTCTTAGTTTGGCATCTCTCGGGCCACATGACTCAGAATGACTTTTCAAGAAGCAAATAACTTAAGGATTTAGATCACATTGGGAATTTACTACAAATGCTATCAGACACTGGAGCCTGAGCCTGACTTAGACACTCATTAAAAACAACACTTACTCTGCAGCACTTGAGAGGCAGAGGTCACAAGTTTGAGACCAGCCTGGTCTACATAGTGAGTTCCAGCCTTGTCTACCTAATGAGATCCAGCTGGTCTACACAGCAAGTTCCATGCCAATGGAGATCCCACCCTAAAAAGACTCCCCCCAAAACAAAAGAGAACTTCTATATAAAACAATCACTATAACCCAAACCAAAGTAGCAGTGATTGTTTCACTTGGACAAATTACATGTGACCTTACCTTTTTTAGAGGTGGGGTTTATCACTAAGTTGCCCAGGTTGGCCTCAGACTCCTAGGTTCAAGTAATCCTGCCGCCCCAACCTCTTGACTAACTGAGACTATAGGCATTCACTCCTGGACCATGCTCTCAATGCCCTCTTTTTAAAAGTGCTTTATTCTGTGGTGTTGAACCACATTTTAGTACCATTTTCCCAGTAAAACAAGAAACAGCAAAGATTAAAAACAAACAAACAAAAACCCAAGCAACCAAATTGAGTACATAAATTAACATGCTCTTTGATAAATGTGGGAATTGAGTTCAAGGGTGCTTCTTCAAAAATTAAAATGCTCTTGGGAAAAAGCATGTTTTGGTTTGGAGCAATTACAGAAAAAAATAATATTGTCTCCTTTTTCACTACTTATTGTTAGGAATGTGGAGCTGGGTGCTTTGCCACTAGTGGTCATCTGTGGTGAACAGTTTATATGAAAAAGAAACTTGGAGGGCTTTTTAAAGAGTTAGAGACATTTTGCTTTTCTCAAAGCAAAACCTGAAGACAAGAGGATCTCCAAAGGCTAATTAATATGAAGTCAAAGGGGGAAAAGTGTTTTACTAAAACTAAAACATCCAATATTGCAACAAGTTTGGCAAAATGGAGAATTTTATTTTTCAATGAGAAAATCTCTCTCATTGGTTGCAGGATGCCATCAAGGAGTGAGTTTTGGGACAAAGTATTGTCACTGTCACCTGTCCTGGTACTTCCCATCATGGGATATTAACTATGAGTCTAAGTCCTTTTTCCAGTCAGAAACTGACTTCAGAGCTTTGTGGAAAGCCTCCAAATGTGTCCTGTTCTTATCCAACATTGGCTTGTTCGTCACCTTGGAGAAGTGAAGGTGATCGACAGCTGCTGTCCAGAAAGGAAGCTCATTGGTGAGCCTGGAATGAAGGGAGATTCGCATGGAAACTGGCCCACGTGCACCCTCACTAACTTTAGTGCTCAACAGACTTGCCACGCTGATGCTAGGCAACTCCATGTATTCAGGAACCTCCACAAGGCAGGACTTTGCTATAAAAGCACTTTAGAGGAAGGGTCTCAATAGAATGAAAATTCCTCATGGGAGGACATGACTGTCAACAGTGGCAGCTGTCTTGAGACTAACTCACGACATATAATTTACACGTGACTAGAAAGCACTGGAAAGGAGGGGCCTGGAGAGATGGCCCAGGGTTAGGAACACTGGCTGCTCTTCAGAGGACCCAGGTTCAATTCCTAGCACCCACGTGGCAACTCACAACTGTCTGTAACTCCTGTTCCAGGTTCCAGGAGATCTGACACCTTCATACCAGTGCACATAAATAAAGATAAATAAATAAATTAGAAGAAGAAGGAGGAGGAGGAGAAGAAGGAGAAGGAGAAGGAGGAAGCAGCACTGGAAAGGACCAGCTTCTTTGCTCTGTGTAACTTAAGAACCTTCCTGGGAAGACAATGTCAGACCCATCTCTCGTGGCTTCAGAATGAATGTTCTGTTAGTCTGGGATTAAATTAGAATTCCTGTCTCCTAAATTCAGTCCTCTAGAGCAGAGAAACCCAAATGGCATTCTTGAAAAGCTTTCCCAGCACTCACAGACACCTGTTTAGGACAAACTTGAGGCTTGAGATTCTGTAGATAGCATTGAAGTACTAAATCTTCACAGCAGTGAAGATTCCAGATTTCCTTCCGGGAAGTGAGATGTGGGAAAGAACACACAGACAGAGATCAGAAGACCTGGGCTGCATGCCACTCACCTACACCCTTCGCCCATAGCTCTACGCAACTTGGCCTCTCTCTGAATGGGCAATGATGGACAATATATGTAGAAACATACCATCTATGGGGTTATGAGTCTCGAAAGTGTTGCTAGGCTAACAAGTCCTCAGTACGCCACACAGCTGAATATATAGCAAAATGGAAAACACAGACAACTGGGTGGAACCAGTGTTCTCACCAGAGTCCTAATGTAGTCACTTCCACATTGAAGGGGGTGGGCTGGCTTTCTAATAATTCGAATCGCTTCTTCCCCTAGGTGCAGTTTCTCAGGCTGACCTCTGCTACAGTAGCCTTCCCCTTATTTTCAAAAGCTTGGTGCTTTCAATGTCCTTTCAAAAGGCTATGGTTTTTTTCATCCATGAAGCAATAGGAAAGGCTGGCTGCCTTCAGGCAAATGCAAAACAAAACAAAACAAAACAAAACAAAAAACCACCCCAAAGCAGGCTGGGCATGGCAGCACAATCCTGTAGTCTCAGCTATTCCTGAAACTGAGTAGGAGGACTGCAGGAAGCCAGTCTGTGCAAACAGGCTAAGCAATACAGCTAGGCTTCTGACCTAAACAAACAAAATCAACCAACCAAATAAACAGCCAAACCAATGCAAAGCAGGATGATGTTTCTATAGGTCTTAGCCACAGCAAACTGTCACAACTCCCCTAATGACAAAACATAAACACCAGCAGTAGCTGAAGGGTTAGACTGGCACAACAGAGGCTTGCCATAGATGGTGGCTCATGCCGGTAATCCCAGCACTGGGCAGGCTGAGGCAGGAGGATTGGGAGGGTTCAAGGCTGGTCTGTGCCACATAGTACAGCTTCATACCAGTTCAAGTTCTGAACTTGCCAACTACTGGGGGTGTGGGCTGACATATCACCTGCCTTCTTCTACTCCTGAAGTGATAGGGGGAGGCTTTACAGATGTGGTCTTCCCTTCTCATTAAAGACTTTAATTTTAAAATAAGAATTGTAATTTTCAGATTTTTTTTGAGAGGATAAGCTTTTGAGCTCTAATTCTGCCCCCACCCCCAATCTTCCCAAGACCTTGTATTGGTGCTTAGGATATCAGCAGGGAAGCCCAGGCTCCTGTTTCCCAAGGAGCTCCTGCTCTGTGGGCTGGTTGATTGTGTCTGCAAATGTCGCTCACTCCTGCCAAAGGTCTCTGAGCTTCCCAGGAGGCTTCCCCCAGTCCTGGGAGGAAATGTCTCATTCAGGAAGAGGTCCCTGTGGCTATGGATGTGGAGCTGTTTTTCAGGAGAAGGAAGACTCTAGGACTGCAGGGGACAAAAAGCAACTTCTGAGGATATTTTGCCGGCTAAGGAAGTCTCCTGAAGCACTTTCAATTCAGAGAAAGTCTCCTGAAGCGCTTCTGAGACACTTCACAAAGACACATTCCAGCTCCTCTAGCCACGCCCAAACAACCCTGGGCTAGGTCATAGCACCACAAGAAACAAACAGGGCTTTGAGTCTTTTGTGACCAAATCAAAGAGCTGCTCAAATTCAGAGAGAGAGAGAGAGAGAGAGAGAGAGAGAGAGAGAGAGAGAGAGAGAGAGAGAGAGAGAGAGAGGAGAAGCATAGAAACACATGCTCTACCACACACTGGTTAGTACTTTCAACAAATACACCCAATCAGAAAGAAGAAATCTGAGTTTAGCTAAACCATGGAAATGTTTGCAGACTCTTGGCTGTTGCTACCCACTGAATGAAGTCTCTGAAATTAACCCTTTAGAATCAACCTTCTGAAATTAAAACAAAATAAAACAAGACCAAAAAACCAAAACCAAAACAAAACCTTGGATACTCTCGCCCTGGAAAAAAAGACTGCTTGCCAAATTCAAATTTGCCTTGGCAAGCTGCTTACCAAAGTAACTATTAACAATTCAGCCCTTCTGTGAGGTCACGGAGAAAGCATTTCCCCTGACTTTGGAGAGAATGCCTTTCATGTGATCTCCAGAGTATGTCATTTATCGTAAGGATACACCAAGTAAACCTGTCTTTTCCATTTCTTGTTTATTCCCAAACTCTGCCTGATAAAGACTCTGTAGGGGAAAGGCAGCAGTGAGGTTACGCTTGAGGCAGGACAGGGTCCCAGGGTTCCCAAGTGTTGGTCTGTGTTCTGTTTCCTGGGCGTGCACACAGGTGTGCTCTTTTCACTCAGTCTTTACACTCCTAACATATGCTACAAAACAAAACACCCACAGCCTCTTAAAAGACAGCAAAAATACTGCTTACAAGCACGTAGCTTACAGAAAGATATACACCCAGAAAACTCTAACAGATGTGTCATACATACTTAGGTCAAGAGCAGGCAGCAACTGGGACCCTCTAAAGTGGTACAAACATCTGCAGTTTGATGTGTAGCATCTGCCTTAAAAGGGAGATCTTTTCATTCAAATCAGGTGAGAGACCGTGTCATTTGTAACTCCAGAGCAAACTTCATCCAAAACAACCAACAGGACGCACCATCTGACAAGGGTTCCAGCAGATTTTATAATTGAGGATGGGGAGAAAGGTACTTACCAATTTGGTCTTCTGGGATCAGCGACTCAATAGGGGGGTCCAGTTCGGAGCTCTGAGACAAATAGTTCTTGACCTGGGTCATGAATTGCCGGATGGTCTGCAGCATGTCAGTGCTGGACACATGACATTCCTTGTTCTCCTTTAGGAAGCTCACATAGTCCTGCACCAGGCACCCGAAATAGGTGCATTTGTCCCGGGACAGCTCAGCGATCCTGCGGACCATCCGCTTCTCGGGGGTCATGAAGGAGCTGAACACCCCGCTCATCTTTCGCAACTGGGACTTGACGAGCTTGGGCAGTACAAAAGAGCTGTTTCGCTTCTTTTTGGACTTGATGGGAGGTGCCATAGTCTCCTGGTCACTTTCTCCTTCGTAGTCTTCCAGACTGCTGGTGGTGTCGACCTCGTAACCATACAGGGGCATGCTCCGATCGAACTCCAGCGAGTCAGAGGAGGAAGTTGAAAGGCTCATGTCGCTCAGCCTCTGCCTGCCTCCATGGCACGGTGGTGGCTGTGATTCAGAGCCAGGCGGCGGCGCTCTTGTGCAATCCCCGGGGGCGTCCCTAGGCGGGGCTCCACCTGCGTGCCCAGCTGTGCCCAGCTCTGGCTCCAGCTCTGGTTCCAGCTCTGGCTCCGGGCTCCGGCTGGGCCGGCGGGCGGTCAAGGTCTTAAGGCTGCCTTCCGCTTCCAAAAAAGAAGCCTGCTTCTTCAGCCGGGGTGGAGGGATGGGAGTTGGTTTTGTTCCAAGCAGAGCTACGTTCCCATGTTTGCTATGGTTGACTGTTTCTGGCATGCTCGTCTGGGGTTCAGTCCTGGATAGCCCAGGGCTTGTGTGCAGACTATTAATAGCGGGTGGCGGGGGCCTGGGTGGAGGGGACCGAGGCCTCTCTGTGCCATTCGCGTTGGGAGTCCTTGTGCTCAGCCGCTTTGGGCCTGTGTTGAGGTCCTGGCTGTGCACTTTCAAGAAAAGAGGATTAATAAAACACAAGGCTCCGTTGGTCTGGCTGCACTCCAGCTCCGAAGGCGTCCTGGTTTTTATAGAATGCACTCCATTTATAAGGCAGAGCTGAGGCAAGGAGGCAGGGCAGATGCCGGCCGGGGAGAGAGGCCTATGGGGAGGTGGGGAGTTTGGGGGTTTGTCGTCAGCTGAGGAGCTCCAAAAATCTGAAAGTCATTATCAGTGAAGACAAGAATGTAAATATAGTGTAGTTGGGCCATTCCTTTACAAGTCACACACACACACACACACACACACACACACACACACACACACACACAGAGAGATTCTGCAGGGCAACAGATTTAACTTAGGGTCTGCTTTTTTTCCTTTGACTTCCCCCACCCCCCTTGCACTATGTTCCTTACTGGAAAGGGCAGGAAGGCAGCCAGGCCCAGGTATACGATGATAGGAAAACTCCAGGGGCTTCTCAGCTTCAAAGTCTTTGAGAAAGGTTGGCTGAGCCAAACAACAGCTCCAGCCCAGCCCTTCACACAGGTAAGGGCAAAGAGAACTGGAATGGGTCCAGGATAAACTTGTAAAGGGCACAGGGCTACTGAGCTTGCTTTTCAAAATCCCACTCAGCCCAGAGAGCAACACCACCCTTTCCAATCAACTCCTCCCGGATGCCCGCCAAGGAGGCGGCTGCCAGCAAGGAATTCATCTGGCCTCCAAGCTCCCTTTTATGAGGTAGGACCAGCAGCTGGGCCTGAGGGATGTTACACAATCTATTTGAGGTTTTTCACATTCAGCATTAAAACCCAGCACAGAAGAAAACTGCATTCAAGGATCCCACCCCTAAGGGAGTGGGGTGGGGTAGAGGTGCTCTGTGTGTGTGTGTGTGTGTGTGTGTGCGCGCGCGCGCGCGCGCCGGGTGTGGGGGGTGGGGGGGAAGAAGAGAGTGTTTTAGGTTATAGACACCTAGCTATGAGACTTTTAAAAATCCCAAACTTCCATTTAAATACTGTGGTCTGATTGTCAACTTAGCCAAAGACCAAAGTCTTAAAACTTTAAAAGAAAGAAATCCTTCTTTCCATCTAGGAGAAAAATATTTAACTCAAGTTAAACCCATACTGATTCTGCCGGAATATTGGGATAAAGTTAAAGCAGGTGAACTGTGTATATTGGTTCATTGTCAGCCAGTGCCTGTTAGGTTGTGGGGTTAGGGGAAAATTGGCAGAGGCAGACTGTGAAATAGTGCCAGCTGCCAGGATGAGGATCTGTGGTGACATGAGGGACATGGCCCACAGCAGCAGGGCTGAGGAAAAAGGGAAGGGAAATGCCTTCAACCACTCCTCACAGCACCAGAGTGACACCTGTGTCTGTGCCGCTTAAGAGCCATGCATATGAATGCTGCGATGCACCACACTGGACCTCCCTCTCTGTTAGTGCTGCCTTTCTCCAGTGAGATGCCACAGAAATAGAAGACCCTGGCAGTCTCCTGACGGGCTCTCTACATCTGTGGAGCCTTAGTTTGAAGAGACAAGCTAGGAGATTTATGAATTACCTAGGCACGCTTAGCCCCAGTATTTGAGAGTGGGATAAACATTTGACTTCATTAAAGAATCCCAGAAAGTGTGATTCAGGGACACTAGGGTTCTGGGAGCTGCATTTTGCTACAGAAGTGGGATTCTTTTTAATTACGACTCAGTTTGATGTAGTGAGGAGCCATAGGCAGCCCCACAGGGATCTAGGCAGGAGTACCCACTTACTTAGTCCCAGCTGGGCTAGTTCTTCAAGCTGAGACTCCGTCTTGGCTGTTGAAATGGCATAAGGCAACTTCAAGGTAAATGGCAGAACATCCCTGACATACACAAAAAAAAGAAAGAGAATTTTATATTATATGGCTGGTGACTCTCTCATGCATTCATTTTCATTCTAGATATATTTCATATAAAACTGCCTAAAACATCACAAATTGACACCATATCACATCCAACCAGAGCTTTTCTCTTTTGGTGACTCTGATTCGAATTATCACATAGGGGACAGGCCAAGACACAAGGCTGCCAGACTGAATCTGTGCCAAGGGTCAAGGTTCCCTGCTGGGTAGCATTGGGTGTGTAGAGTTCATTCATATCAGTGTGTATGACTATATTGGTAGATCCACTACCCCTCTAAAGCAGTGTGCTCCCCTTAGCTAGAAGCCCCTCTTAATATTGGACTCTCACTCTCCAGACAGGAATGGTCAACCCTTAATCCCCACTATCTTACAGACAGCAGGTTTTCAGCATGTATCTGCTGGCCTCTCAAATACAGGTTCATTGTGTCACTTTCCAAATGGAGATCACTCATGTGGTCCCTGGATGCTAGAGATGAAAGTCTCTCTTGTGTTTTGGAACTGGTGTACTCTAATTTGAATGTACACAGGAAATCCCTGGAGATCTCATTATATTACACACTGCATACTTAGATTCAGGAGGTCTGGATGGGGCTCTTAGGCCATGAATGCCACTTGCTACTGGAACAATCTTTGAAGGCAAGTTTCAGGTGTCTGGTGTCAATAACTGCTAAAGAGGGTGACACCATGTACTGATAAGCCAGATGCAGAACAGTCCCAGAGAACAACAAGCCTGCTAGGAAGCACCAAACTGACATCAGGGTCCAGCTACAATCAGGGCATAAAGTCTTCTGGAGCAAATGCAGGGGCCATGGTGTATTTCTTAGAAGTGGAGGCAGATGAATAAATAGTAGTTCAAGTGTAAGGCTGAAAATCAAGCTCTAAGAACTCATACTGTTAGCACAGAGCTCAGCATAAATTCCTGCCCAGGACAAAATCATATTCAATGACAGTGATGACAGGAACAAAAAGATGTTAATTTTTTTTTTTTTTTTTTTTTTTTTTTTTAGTGGTGGTGCTTTTGGCTTAAGAAAAAGATAATTACCTCCCCTTCCCCCACAAATATTTATTATAAGTTACAATAAACAGACATTGTTCTGGGCCAGGAACAAAACACATCCTGCCAGAATGGCACACCATGCCAGTGAACATCAACAGGGTATAAACAAGTATAAGGGTATAAACAAGTAAGCTTTGTATAGAGTTTATGGGAAGAGTCACAAACTATGGGAAACATTATGCGTGAGGAGGAAATAAAGACTGTCTGAAGCCAGCAGGTGTGGTGGTGCATACCTCTAACCTTGGCACTGTCTGTAATAGAGGCTTAAGGGCTGGAGAGATGGCTCAGAGGTTAAGAGCACTGGCTGCTCTTCCAGAGGTCCTGAGTCCAATTCCCAGCAACCACATGGTGGCTCGCAACCATCTATGATGATATCTGGTACCCTCTTTGTGTACTGTATACATAATAAATAAATAAATCTTTAAAAAATTAAGCAAGAGATCAGAAGTTTCAGACCAGTTGGAGCTACACAGGAGATTCCAGAACAGTCTGCCTCAAGAGTAAAATAAAATAAATAAAAATATAAGTGGGCCAGCAGTGAGATGGCTCAGTGAATAAAGGTGCTTGGCATGCAAACCTGGCCACCAGAGCTTGGTCCCTGAAGCCCATGAAACGGTGAAAGGAGGGAGGGAACCCACTCCTAAGGTTGTTCTCTGGCATGCACATTCACACCATTGCATCAGTATACCCCCTCCGACATAACATACACACACACACACTCATAAAAAATATATAATCCCCCCCAAGAGTATTTGATGGTCATTTTGGCCTAGGCCAAGATTCCTAAATAGTTATTAAGATATAAATATGGTCTAGGGGCTTAAGAGATGGCTCAATCACTTGCCTTATAGACCTGAGGAAGCTCAAAACCCATGTAAATGGGTGAAATGACCCCTGTAATACCAGCCTCATAAGGTAGAGGTAAGGGACTCCCAGAGCAAGCTGACTAGTGAGAACAGCCATATTGGTGAGCTCTGGCTTTGACTGAGAGGCCATGCCTAAATGAAGAGGTGGAAGTGACATTAACGATGATTCCTGACAAAAACCTCAGGCCTCCACATGCACATATATGCACGTGCACCCCACCCATATACATGTAAAATGCATACATATACACACGTATGAAAATAGAAAAAGATACACCCAGTGAGTAAATCACACAGGGAAGATAATCCCAAGGTGTGGGAGCAATAGGTGAAAAGTGCCTGGGAAAAGGAGGGTCTGACTTATGCACAGAACAGCAAGCGGGTCATTGTGTCTAGCCTGGAGCTGATGAGAGGCAGAACTGGAAGCTTCTGCCTGTATTTTATCATCAAAAATGCCTTGAAAGTTTCTGTTGAAGAAAACCATACACTAAATTATCCTGTTGTTTATGGTAAGATTAGGCAACATTCCAGAATGAACTAGATCAAATCTGGATGACTGGAGAATCTTGGAACCCCTAAAGCTGTTGACAGCCAATTACAAAGCTGCAGAGTCAATGAAAATAACAAAGGATGGGTGTTCCACCACCTGATAGTGTCACCAAAGCTCCTCTGTGCTCTCTTATAAACTCAGGAGACCGCTTCTCCTGAGAGAGCCCAGCCCTGGTCAAGCTCTGCGTCCATGAGGCCTTTACTCCTGACCTAAGACTGTGAACATCTTCTGTGTCATGGCAGGGTCAGTGATCCTGACTCTAATCTGAAGTGGGGACTAATGGGAACTGGGATGTTGTAACATCAAAGTCTATCACAAACCCACATTGGTAAAACTGCACTCAGTGTCAATGTGGAGAAAAGTGGCATGTAACAAAACCAGCCTATGCTCATTTTAAGCTTTTACCTAGCTCAGCATGCTACCCAGAGTTTAAACATCATCTGACTGGCTTGGGTGTTCCTAATAACACAGGACAGGAGGCTATACCTGACATTTGTTAATAGATGGTTGTAGGTTTTAACTTATTTAGACAATTAGATGTTGTATATGAGCTGTCTCACATTGTGCCAGGAAGGAGTACCCAGCATCTTCACACACACACACACACACACACACACACACACACACACACACACCACTTCCTTTTTATCTATACCTCATTAAAAGAAGGCACTCTGACGTTAAAGTTTATACGTAACAAACAAAATAGAGCCAACACATCTTAATATAGACCTTTCTCCCTAGAGTTTCAGTACATGCACAATCTACATTTACTTTCTTTTTGCTCTGTATGTTTTGTTCAGAGAGAGAGAGAGAGAGAGACTAACATTGTCCATCAGTTACTGCTGCAATGCACCAAGCATTTGAACACCTGTGGGACCTATTGACCATGCTGGGAAGAAGCTGTAATGCCCCTCATTCATCAATATCAGGATTATGAAACCACACTGATTACTGTCATCCTTGATGCACCCCATTGAACTCAGGGCAGGAAAGCAGGGATTGGGACCAGCTGTGTTGAAACTCTGGTGTGTGTAGTTGGCAGAGTAAAGTGGGGAAATGTGGGCTTTGGCATCAAGGTAAGAATAAATTCAAATTCTCTGATCCCCCCACGCATGCAGTCTCTCAAGACAGAGTTGTCTATATAACCCAGGCCAGCCTGGAACGCTCAATCTTCTAGCTTAAGCTTTTTGAGTGCAGGGGCTACAGATGTGTTCTATATTCACTAGTTTTATTTCCTTTTTAGGTTTTTTTTCCTTATATGTATAAGTGTTTTGCCTGCATGTATGTCTTATACCACACATATGCCTGGTGGCCCTCAGAAGCCAGAAGACTATGTCAGATCTCCTGGAACTGGAGTTAACAGTTGTGAGCTGAGACTTGAATCCCAGACCTCTAGAAGAACAGCCAGTGCTCTTAACCACTGAGCAATTTCTTCAGCCCCCTATTACTGCTGGGTTTTGATTATATGGTGGTAAGTAAGCATCACATTCCTGTAGTTCTAATTCACAAGACTGCCAAAAGGGCTATGGATAATGTGCCTGTAGTGCCCAACACAAATATAGAAGACTCTAGTTACTATTCCAACATTAAAAAGTGTGGTCCAAGCCCAGGAGCAATATTGCCATCACCTAGGGGCTTGTTGGGCATGCAGGATGTGGCATGGCCCAGATCCTCTGAATTTGATTCTGCCTCTTAATGGAATTACAATGGAGTGATTACTTAATGGAGTGATTCTGGGGTGCAGCAGAGCTTGGAAGGCAGCTGGTTCTTTATCTTATGTGGTGTTGTTGATAAATGGCACTCATGACTTCTGTTCCCAACTGTGCTTTCCACTGAACTGATCCAACAAATCAGGTATCCACTAACTATGAATTCTCTTGTCCATACATACTAAACACATTCTGTGTGGGAACCCACCATAATCTCTATGAAAAATTCCCTACTAGCCATCATGTAGAAGATTCCAGAAATACTTTGGTAAGACTGGATCTGGTCAACCACTGATGACCAAGAATGCTAACGAGGAGCAGCATTAGAGAAGAAACCAAAGCATCAAGAGCCTTGGCATTTTGAAAACAAAACAAAAAACAAAATAAAACTCTCAGGCCTCTTTACTTGCAAAATGTTGATGCTGACCCTTTCCTGTAAGCACCTCAAGTGCTGTGCTGGCCTTTATTTACTTTATGCCCTGTAATCACCAGCCTGCCCTGCTACCCCAGCAGGAACCCTGGCCTGCTTGGAGTGTGCCTGACAATGATGGAATCTTCTCTGTGTTGTTTCCAAGTATTTGTGGGTGTAAGGCTCTTTCCCCAATAGCACAATTACCAGGAGGCCAAGTTGGAAGGTGAGCTGTCAGCCAGCTTCACCTCCAGCTGACATGTCAGCAGTGACATCATCTCTAACTTGGTTGGCCTTAAACTAGACCTGGTGTGGTCTCCTGGGTAGATAAGAGAACTGAGGGATGGGTGAGTGCTGCTGTGGGTAGTCCTGAGGGATGCAAAGGTCTTCTGTCTTCAGGCAACACATTTCTGTTAAACTTTTAAAGATGGGGACTGCAATTTGTCAAATTATAGGGGTGCTACTGGCATTTAGTGATGTGGTACTAAGGAAGTAAAAAAAAATTTTTTTTTTCATTTTCTGAGATAGTGCCTCACACAGAATGGAATCATCCCAGATACCTACAGTCTTAGTTTAGAGGTATTTTGTGCACAATTTTAATATAATCCTGAATAGTCAGGACATAATTACTTGGGGGGGAAAAGACTTTGTTCTGAACTTTAATCCCAAAGCGTGATATTTGCATTGAGCAGCTCCACTTAGTGGTTTCCGTGACACCCACCACTGCAACTGCAGCAGAGCTTCGGTCTGCATCTGGGTTATTACATGTGTGCATTAAATATGAATATATTTAGCCAAATTTTAAGATGCCAAAGAAGAAGTGACATCATAGTCATCCAGGTAATGACTTCATTCTCTTCATCTAAAATGATGTGTTATAACATGTTGCACTTCATTCAGATGTTTAGAAGTGAAGCACAAAGGGGCTGCAACCTTAACCTGCAAGCAGATGGTGTCCCCTTGTAGGAGGTGCCCATCAGGCAGGCGCTGTCCATCCTGGGAGCTGACCTCATTTTCTTCCTGCTGCTGAGCAGTGCTACAGTCTCCTCTGGAGATGCCTTCTCTTCCTCAGGTCATTTATTTTGCAGCTTCAGCTAGCCCGGAGAGCTTAGTTGCCATGGCAGGCAGAGAAAGTCAACAGGTATGACGATGGTTAATTTAAACAACCTAATCCTTAAAATAAACTGAGCCAAACCCAAATGACTCCTCAGTCTCAGTGAGACAGCTGTGAGCTGTGATCTCTGAAAAGACATTTCTTGTAGCTGCTTCAGTGAGCAAACAGAAAAGCCAAGGAAGCCAGGCTGGGCTCTGCCTGGTTAGAATAGGCAAGGTCCAAGCTGGTGAGCTAGCAACCACTATTGCTCTTGCAGGGGACCTGGGTTCTATTCCTAGCACCCATATAGTGTGGTTCATAACCATCTGTAACTCTAGTGCCAGAGGACTCTGACTTCTTCTGTTTCTGTGGGCACCAGGCACGCGTACACAGACATCCATCCAGGCAA
Source organism: Sigmodon hispidus (assembly GCA_004025045.1). Lineage (NCBI taxonomy): Eukaryota > Metazoa > Chordata > Mammalia > Rodentia > Cricetidae > Sigmodon > Sigmodon hispidus. The sequence goes on from PVIH01002898.1 coordinate 40,956, forward strand.
ATGCTCACACACATAAAATAAAATAAATGTAAAAATAAGAAAGAAAGGAGGGAAGAAATAAGAGAGGGGAAAGGAGGGAGGGAGGAGAGCAGGCAAGGCCAACCTTTACAGGCAGCACGTGTTTCTTCTTCGCTTAATTACTTCAAGAAGACTGGCTACATTTGGTTGTTTTTGTTTTGTTCCTTGGCAGGGCTGGGGATCAAACCCAGTGCCTCATGCTTTGTAAGCAAAGGCGGCTACAACTGCAGGCATGAGCACACTAATTCCGAAAAGCTGCTGATGTGGAAAGAAAAGAATAATAATAGAAACCTACAACTCACATCCTTTTCACACTGCTTCACATTCTGATCTGGGGCTTAATTTCAATGACTAAATCAGTCCTGGAGGGGATGTGAGCCCCACCTGGCCTGATGGAGAAAGGTGCAGGATTTATGGATTTGTTTAAAGAATCTACACATGAGAATGGACTCTGTTCCCTGGAGTTTTCAAAAAACACTATCAGAGACCTTGTAAAGTTACAGGTTTAAGTATTGGTTTCTTTTGTCTGTCTGTCTTTCTGTCTGAGTATGTGTGTGCATGTGTTTACACAGGTGGGTATATTGCTATGTGGGAGTGTATTTGTGTGTGTGTGTGTGTGTGTGTGTGTGTGTGTGTGTGTGTGTATGTTTTTTGTTGAATGGGTCTAGCTATCAAGAGCCATGGGAACAGCTTGAAGAAATAACTATATTAATGAGAATTTACATCTGGAGGACCAGGCAGTTATTTCCATCTTAAGTCTAATACTGGAATAAAGTGAATATCTTATTAAATCCTTTCCTGATAGTTCATAGGTGACCAGCCTTCCAGATCCCTTCTCCAGACTGAAGTCCAGATCATATCATACACCAGATCCTTCAAGTCATGAGATGTTCAGAAACCTTACCTGCTGATGCAGTAGAAAGCAATGAGCCGGAACAAATCTGCAAAGCTGATTCCTGAGCCTTCCAGGGAAAAGGCTAGAAAAAGAGGAGAGAGAGAGATTCCAGAAGGTGGCTGAGTTTCCTGAGTGTCTGGGAAGCATATGTTGTCTAATGCAGCATATGTAGCCCCATTTCCACCCTCTCAGACTACTGTGCAGCTTATCCAAACCAGCTGTGAGGGGGCTGCCTGACAGCCAGACACAGCTTCAACCAGCCAGGCAAGGACAGCCTCCCTGACTCACTCACAGCACACGCTCTGTGCTTAGTAAACAGACACACACTTGCACAACAACCTCTCTGTTTGTTATGAAGTTCAGAGCACAGAGTTGGGCAGGGCCAAGGGCACAACTGGCTGTATCCAGAGGTCACTGGCCCTCAGCAGTAATGGGTCAAAGGTTTCACCTTCCTATACTGTTTCTTCTGAGATCATAAACCTTCAGGGCCGTAGTCTCTTTTGACAAATCAGAAACCTCTCCTGTAGGCACCGAGCAGAGGGACATGAACCTAGAGGTCAGTTCAAGGGCTCTCAAAATCAGTTCTGGGTTGCATTCCATATAAAGATTCTAGAATTCTGTCTTTTTGCCTGGCTACACACACAAGCTCACAAATGAGAGATGCATTCATACAAGAAGCTTTTGCCCACATGTATGGCTCCCAAATAGTAAGGCTAGGCAGTGGCCTAGATCTCACAGGCCAGCCATCTTACCTACAAAAATGAACAATAACAGTTCCTAATCAGCCAGAAGGATCAGAGTAGAATATTTGTTTATGTGAAAGAACTATATAAAAATCTATAGTGGTGTCTATTGCATCATTATTGCATCACAGAAATAATGCTAAATATCCATTATTGTAGTAAGCCCTCTTCTGCCCCAATCTCTACAGAAGACCAGTTTGCTGGGTAGATATTATTATGGTAGGACTCAGGCCTGCAGTAAGTCATTATGAACAGATATGCTTTGCACAAACTAACTAGCTCTTTCAATCACTTAGGGGTCCCTTGGGGAGGACTGGGAGAGTGAATGAAATCCTAGATTCTTATGGAGATAAAAAACCTTCTGGCTTCAGGGAACTCAATATACAGGTGTGTGTGTGTGTGTGTGTGTGTGTGTGTGTGGTCAGCTGACAGTGACTGTGCCCAGGAAGAAAGGAAGTGGTTTACTTGTCATGGTGAACTTTGGAAACTGGGAAGGATTTAAAAGCCAGGTGAACTCGTTGCTGGTTGGGCCAGCAGCCTTTCAAAAGCCACCACCGAATAGTGAAATCAACTTAACATAAATTCATTATTAGCCTAGTATATATTCACAATCTTTAAAATGGCAGTGGGTCTAAAAGTATATGTCTTCAGGTTATCTCCCACTGTATTTACTTGTTCTCCAGAATCAGCCTGCTCAGGTGAATCATCTGCTTTCCAAGTACCTTTGATCATGTGAATTCCAGGTTTACACTTAAACCAGAAGCAGATCACAGATGCAGGCATGGCTTTCCTGTGCCAGAAATGTCACTTCCTTGGATTCTATGTAAGGTCACTGGCTCAAAGGGACTGGACACCAGGGTGAGAGAACCTGAGGCTTGCCCTTTCTCAACCTCAGCACCTTCAAATGCAGGGGACTGGGTCTGCCCCATTCTGCAGGCTTCCTAAGTCAGCTCTCCCGGCCTCTCCCCTCAGCTTGCTAACCTAGAATCTTCAGATCTCTCCACTTTGTGGTGCAGACCCATTTCCTGATCTTTTCTTGGAGACTGGCAATACCTCAGAACTGTGTGTTCCCTCTTTTCTTTCAAACTTGGCCTTCCAACACTCCACATTTTCAATGACCAGAAAGAAGACAACAGAAAGGAAACCAACCAACACCATGGGCATCAACTCCCTGCAAATCTGCAGCTAGTCATCTGCCCACAGGGCTAGAGTCATCTTGGATTAACTGCCTTTCATGGAAGACTGAACAGTGACTGCCTGGAAGGAACTCATGTGCTTGAGGCTTATCTACCCAGGAAAGATGTGCAGATACATGCTTTGGCATTAGATCTTGTAAATGGGCTCTGTTGCTGCAGCTGCCCTGTGGTTTAATCATCAGCAAACCAGGGCCCCAAACCTACACTGTACCTAACTGGGAAGACAGCAAGAAAAGACAATCCACACTCAGCTCCCCTCACATGCCAAACCCCAGGGTGCACACAGTATGCACAGGTTCTTTAACTGGCCTTGAATTATTCGGAGGCTAACATCACCTCACTGTACAGATGAGAAAGCCAAGGCTGAATGCCAGGACTAGATGTCTGTGGGCATCGAAGTCTGGGCTCCATCCCACAAGGCCTGCCCCCATTGTCCAACAAACACTCACTGTATGTGCTTTCCTTTATAGCAAACTCCTTGAGAGGTGCCCCAAATTCACAGGGCAGGCGAAGGGAGAGGACTTTCTTCTGCATTCTGGAGGATTTACGAACCAAAAAGATCTGGTGGAAGGGAAGAAAACACAAGTTAAGGAGCTTAAAACCTGGATACACAATTTTCCTTACAAATGATGTCCCACGCATAGAACACCTTTCCCAACAGGTCCGTACAGCTTGGCGCAGGACATCACAGAGAAAGAGCTCGGAACTTATTGAAGATCTTTTCCTTTCAAAAGGAGCTTAGAAGAACCCTGCTTTCCCGGACCCAACTTTATCCATGCAGCTTTAAAAGTCCCTTGTCTACAGAGATTTTGGCAGTCTGGTGATGGACCTACTGTGGGAGGGTCCTTAGCCTCAGTCTCAAACAGATGTCTTGCTGGGAGAACTTAAAATGTTCACATGGTAAACTGGGAGTGTTGATTGGCTAATTTGGCTCATGTCATGTTTACAAGAGCACCTTGAATTTAAGCGTGCAAAAGCAGTTGTTTTGAAGCTTTAGTTTTTGCTTTTGAGTATGACTTTTCTACCTGCTTTTGAAAAATGACAGTGTGTGGGGCTGGAGAGATGGCTCAGCGGTTAAGAGCGCCGTCTGCTCTTTCAGAGGACCCGGGTTCGATTCCCAGCACCCACATGGCAGCTCACAACTGTCTGTAGTTCCAGTTCCAGGCAAACACCAAGGCAAATAAATAAATAAAGTTTAAAAAATAAATAAATAAATAAATAAATAAAATCAAAAAAAAAAAAAGAAAAAAAAAAGAAAAATGACTGTGTCAAGTCAGACACATGGAAAAAAAACCCTCAGGAGGAAAAAAAAAAAAAAATGGCTGCTGCATTCAAAGGGTGGGTATACTCTGAGGTTCAGCCCAGCCGACTCTGAGGTTGTGCCTTCCAGGTCTCAACACGATCTTCACATACATTTTACATCAAACCAATTCCCAGCAATGACATCAAGGCCCACTGGGCCTCTGTCAGTGCCAAGGCAGGTCTGTCGTGTGCTGCTGTATAGGTCAAATTCTCTCAGCTCCAGCATCATCCACCTAGCCAGCAAATCAAATGGGCTGTGTAGTTTGGTGGCCTTGGCTATGTTCTGGTTTCCTACTTTAATGAATGGCCCATTGTAAGGGGCTATGCTGACCTGTTCTTTAATTATCTCTCCCCTGGATTAACACCTTATACTCTCTGCTTCTCTCTCTTGCTACTGTATTTCACACCCCTACCCTAGCTGACATTTGCGTTTCTCTTCATGTCTACAGTACTCATGATGCCCATCAGGGAAGGAGTGGCCAGAAAGCCTTTTGAGCTTTATTTCCTATAGTTCCCATGAAACTCATTTGGTTCATACATATGAGTACTTGGGTTCTGGGACAGATTAAAACCGAGGCAAATGCTTCCCAAATAGCACCTAGGGTGCATGCGTTTGGGATAAGGGGTCCGAACTCTGAGGCAGCTTCCTTAAGAAGTAGGAACAAATTAGGGATGAGTAGAACATCCCTGGGCCTTGATTCCTACAACGTTGCAACCTTACTGAGGAGGCTGACAAAATCAGGCCTACAGAACATATCCACCCTGAGCCTGCTTCTCTGAGTAAATCTGTGTTGATGTTCAGCTGCCAATTCCTTTACATGTTGTCTGTGAGAAAACCTGTGCTGAGTAGATGTAACAAATACTGTACGTATATGACTAGAAAACCCAACAATATCTACATTCTAGCTTCTTACAGAGCAGTCCACAGACCTCTATCTTGGGCAGTTGCTTAATTAAGGATGCAGTATCATCCTTAATATATTCATGCTGCTAGAGCCAGGCTTCTAGCCACTTGCCTTTCCTTCATCTCCATTCTCATTTCTGGTCCACATGGTGCCTGCCCCATCTTGTCAGGATAGGCCCTATCAAGAGTTCAGGTAGGTGGGTAGAGAGAATATTCTTTTAGTAGGTCTCAGCAGGAATGGCTTATGCCCCACCCTAGGAGGGAAGCAGGCCAGGGTGGGAACTGCTGCCTGGTAAAGTCCAGTGTCAGAACTTTTGGCAGAAATGTATAAGCATGTAATTCAACTGGTACAAAAGAAAGCTCACTGGAAGAAATTTCTGACCATACAGACCAAAGCTAGAGGCAATAGCCCAGTATGCTAGCCAAGGAATTTTCTCCAAAGATGATCGAATATTGTGCCTCACAGCCCCTGAGCTTGTTCTAATGGAGGTCTTAGTCCTGTCTGTTTCTGTTTTCTGGAAGGAAAGAAGAAGCAAAGAAAGACAGACACACTTGTATGGACAGATAGTGACACAGGCAGGCTCTGGCTGCTGCAGGACCCGGAAGCTGCTATGGCATTATCTATGATTTACTGTGTTTGTCTTTTGTTTGGACATTGCACAAAGTGTTGTCTACTAGAACAGTCTACAGAGATGGAAAGAGTCTCTGTCCTGGACCATCCACTATGGCAACCATCTATTGGTCCTAAGTATGAAAAATATAGTTAGCAAAATTCAATAACTGAGTTGCTAATTTCATTCATTATAATGTGAGAGAATCTAAATAGCCTTAAAGGGGGGTGAGACCCTACTACAATGAATAACACCAGATATGCCACTTATTAAATAATGTTTTTGCTTTTTATTTTTTAATTTTTTGATTTGTTTTGTTTTTAAGGAACTTCTAGAAGGTGGTAGAATGTTACTGCGATATTTATTTAAATCCAAAGTTGATATAAGGTATCTTTGTCAGTTACTCAGTACTTTATTTATGGAGGTCTCTCAGCTGAATCCAGAGCTCACAGATTGTTTGGGGAATCCAAACTGTAGTCCTCATACTTTGTACGATTCACTGAGCCATTCTCCACCTTCGTTCTTTTTCTACGTAGCACAGGCTAGTCTTGAATCTAGATCCTCCTGCCTCAGCCATCCAAGTGCTAGGATCGTGGACACGGTAGGCTGAACAGAGTAAGAGGAACCAATGGTCCTGGGTAGGTAGTAGTTGCTAAAACAGAATCTGACTTTGATTCACATGGAGAGCTACTGAGAAAAACCAAAGAAAATCCTGGTAGCCTGAGAAGACATGGCTGTGGGTGACAGAACTTTTTAAGGTTGTCTCCTCCTATGAATGGTTGGGCCTCACAGGGTCCCTAGACTCAAGATGAAAGAAGAGTATCATGGGTGAGCAGAGATCCAGAACCAGGCTCAGAAGGTCAGGCCAGGCCCTCAGGCCAGGGCTCTTTCTTCCTTTGATGTCCTGGCACTCTGCTGAGCTATACATGCCCATAATTGAACAGATGAAAATAAGGCAGCAGGCCTGGAAAGGATCTGCTCCTAGAAACTGCCTTATGGACCCCAGAATTTCCCTGCATTGTGTTTGAGGTCTATAATAGAAGCTGGGAAGAACTTTCTGGAACTATCTCTAAGCAGTTTTTTTTTTTGTTTCTTTTGTTTTTTTTTTTTTTTTTTTTGTCAGGCAGGAACATTCCGCCTCAGCCTCTCCTGAGTCTTGGATCTTACCCCTGGAGGCTGGTTCTGCAGAACCTCTGCTGCTTCCTCCTCACTCAGACTCAGCTGTAGCCAAATGGGATGGGTGTGGAGGAGCCGGTCCAGAATGCTAAGCCTATTGGAGAGGCTGTCATAGCCAGAGTCTCGGGGACATGTCTTTCCATCCTTGTCTTCAGAATAGCCGTCATCCTTGTGTCTCACCATGCTAGAAGAAAGAAAAGGACAGGGCTCAAATGACTGATCCCATCCCCAGGAACTTACTGTCATAGGATGTGTACCATCCTAAGGTCATCACCCTTCTATCTAAAGATCTTGAGGACAGACATGTTTTATTTCACTCTGTATCACCAGCATAAAAGGAAACACTTTGTATTCAATGGCCCAGCCTTCTACCTCTACCTCTATTTTCAGAAGGTTCTAAATACTATAAAGACTATTATTTGGCTTATGCTTGTTTGTCTTTGGGTATAAGGTATTCATTACTTGGAGGACAGACCTTTAAACTGCTAAACTTCAGATACAGTAAGCCCTGTATCTGAGGTCTCAGTGCTTATAGGCACTTGTCACAAAAATAAGTACTGTTGTACTTTACAGGCAAATCACACTTAGGGATATTTGTTCTGTATCTAGATAACTGGTTTTTATTTCTTCTTACAAACCTAAGCATTCTTTATCCCCAGCATTAGAAATAATAAAAAAAATCATAATTCAATAAACTGTTCTATTCATCAAAGCCAATAAATGTATGTCCTAAAAGCCTTTTATAGTTGGGTGTGTCGTGGTAGCACATGCCTTTAATCTCAGTAGTCAGGAGGTGGAGGCAAGGCAGATCCCAGTTAATTCAAGGCTAGTCAGCGCTCTATTGTGAGACTCGGTCTTAACAACAACAAACAACCCAAACCCACAAATAAACAATAAACAATCCAATAAGTGTCTACTGATAAGTGGGTACACTACATCCCTCAGCTTCAATGTAGAATACTACCATATGGTCAGCCTGGAGAATATCATCCTAACGAGAAGAGGCAGGAGGATAAGTTCATCACACTTTGTGGTGGAGAATTGAAGGGCATTAAGCTAAAGTTACAGTATCTACTATACAAGATTCGAGTGGGAAAGGACTGACGAGAGAAAGTTGGTCAGCGGTTGGCTGAGAATAAGGGAGAGAAAAATGAGCAGACTACTACAAACAGGTACCGGGGAACTCTGTAAGCTGTAGGAAACGTGTGGCATGTGGTAATGGTGAAACCCTTGAATGACTCATGCCCTTCATATGGAGAGGTTTTATGGTCTGTGAATCATATCAACAAACAAGTCATATTGATTTCCTTTGGTGCCAACACCAAATTCTAGGTGAGAAATAAGAAACTGAGGCCCCGAGGATGCATGGAGAGGCAGGTGTCTTCGCAAGCACTCCTTGAAAGCATTACACTTAAGTACTATGGTGCTGGTTTTAAGGAAGAATCAGGTGCTGGGCGAGGTACACAAGTGTATTATGTGTGTAATTCCAGCAACTGAAATAGAGATAGAAGGGTCAGGATTTAAAGGTAACCAGGTGTGGAGCCCAGGACTTTGATCACAGCAGAGAAAGTTGGATCCCTTTCAGTTGGAGATTAGCTTGATTTACATAGTGAATTCCAGGCCAGCCAGGGCTACAGGTGAGATCCTGTTTCACAAACAAAACAAAACAACAAAACACAACACAACAAAAGGATCAGGAGATCAGATCTTAATCAAGGACACATCCTGGCTCAGAGGGAGAGTACTGAAATTCTAGTCCAAGGTTGCTTGGCTCTGAGGACCATCTTTCTCTCTCACACTCAGCATGGACACCTTTCCTGGCTCTGAGGGAACCTCCCCAACATGGTCCTGGAGTAGCCAGCAGGAACACCACACATGATCCTTGTATCCAAAGGTGTGCAGGCTTAATACGCATATATTCAAGCATCAAACACATACCCAGAGTGTGTCCTGGATAAAGACTGGGAAGAATGGAACAGTGGAGGAGTTCAGAAAGGAAACTTGAGATTGTCCATCTCTGCCACTGTTATGGAGACAAAACAAGAGGCCCAGGGTTGCCAGGGAACCCTCCCACTCACCCCCTTCCTCGTTTCTTGGTTCTATGCAGAGCAAAACAGCCTCAGGCTTCCCTTATCTTTCAGATGCATGCCTAAAGTACCAGCTATACAAGAAGCAGAGTCAGAAAGATCCCCTGAACCCAGGAGACCAAGGCCAGCTCAGGCAAGCCAGGAAGGTCCCACCATATACACAATCAAAGAGAGGTCATTCTTTCTGTGTTTTAATTTTTGCTCAAATGTGTGAACATTTTCTTTTCATTTTGCTGTTTTCAGAAAGAAGAGCCTGTGTCAGAATTAAGGGAAACTGCTTCCCCTTCTGCAAAAGCCACCATGGTTTCGCCAGGTGTTCTAAAGTGACCATTCGTAGAGGTACAAGAACAAACTCTTGAAGCTGGCATGAAGATTTCAATCATACAGGTGAACCAACTGAAGACCACTGTCTCTCTATCCCATCCATCTATAAAAATCAGAGAAACTTGAAAAGGGTCAGTGGCAAGATTGTACACCAGACAAAGTCAATGAGACTTTGAGATGGGAATGTGGGTATGGGGATCCCAACAGGAGCCACATTTGAAGACTATATAACTTGCCAAATTCGTGAGCCTGTGTAGGAATCCTCTGAGGCCTGTCGAAGCCAAGGACTCCTGGTTTTGACCCTCAAGATTCTGATTTTGTGGATCCTGGTGGCCCAGAGCTCTTGTTGTTCTCCAAAGCTGTGGGGATCACTGATTGTGTCCATCTGAAGATGTATGTCACAGTAAGGACCACTTGGCTGGAGACTTTGGGTTCTTACCAGTTAGCTCTCTGGTTTTGTTAGGGGGCTGGAGGAGGAGAGTGTTACACACTACTGAAGGAATGCTTGACGTTCAAAGTAAGTATTTTAGAACCACAGAGATATGGTAGTATAACACTTGCCTAGAATGGTCAAGACCCTAGGTTGGATCCTCAGCACTTTAAACCAAACCACACCAAAACAAAAGAACCATGGCACCACATTTCCCCACCATCTCCAGTTTGCCATATTTAATCAAGTCCAAATCTGACAGTGTCTAACACGATGGTGTTCCTCCCAGGTAGACTGAACAAATAAGGTATTTCACTTCTCCTGAGATGGAAGTTCACATCCCACAAATCCTTCCTGTTTGAAGTTGTTGTTTTTAAAATGCTCTTTGTTCTGAACACTGGCCTTGGCCTAAGCAGTCACGGTCCAGACAGAAAGATGATGAGTAAGATTCATGGAGCCTCATAAAGAAGAAACCATAAATTAGACCTTGCAATTAGTCTTTGGCACTTACTTGATCCAGCCAGCCACGTGAAGTTTATAGTGTATTATTACAGAACCAAGTGGCTTTTATCAGGAACAATCTTCAGGAGTGAGCTGATAGATGACATATGGACTGTCAGGTGGATGCTCTCAACCTCTCCAGAGCCTCCTTTTTAGGACAGGAGCCCACATCCTGGTTGTTAGGGACACTGGCTACCAACAGGCTATAGCCTCCTCATTCTCCTGGAAATGTCTGGGAAGTTATATCTGCCTTCTCCCTGGGAAACTGCCCATGACATACAGCTGTGGCTGGAGAAGGGAGTGGGACATTTAGTTTCAAGGGGGCATTTTGAAGTGGGGTTTGGAAGAGCCTTTCTGACTATCCCCCTGCTCCTGAGGGCCTCCCTTTAGAAACCATCTGCACAGGAATCCATGCATCAGGCATGGCTTCTCTGGAGCTCTACCTAAGGGTTTAACAGAACCACTGATTTCTAAAAAAAAAAAAAAAAAAAAAAAAAACAAGAACAGGTATCTCTATGTAAATGAGTACTGGCAAAGGCTGAGTGGCTTAGAAAGGTAATAAGGCATCCCATGATACAATTCAGACATTTATAATAATGGCATGGTCACAGTGAGATGTCCCAAGGGCCCGCCTCAAGGGTGGAAGCATAGTGCTCCTCTTCTAGCTGGTCCAGGCATGTGAGACCTTCATCAGTTCTGAGCCTCATCTTTCTCATTTGTAAATGGTACCTCCAGCATCAGGCGCTGATTATACCTTAAGCATCATTTGCCTGAGAGCAAGCAAGGATTATGACTGTGTGCTAAATCCAGTAGATAAGAGATTATAAGGAAAGACCACAAGGACTGTGGTGGCAAAGAAGGTGCTTACACACAAGAGGCAGCAAGAAAGAAACAGCAAAAAGTCAAAATATGCAGAATCTACATTAACAACAAACATATACACACATATAATATAAAATAAAAAGGGAAAATCTGTGGGGAGGACAGGGTCATCAAAGGATAGGGGAGAAGATGGAGGGAGGAGCATAAACACACACTGGGAAACTCATAGCCTGCATCTGTTGTCATGGAAACAATAGCCCAGCATCATGGCTCTGAGTTAGACAGCCAAGTATTACAACAGGGCTCTCTAGCACCAGTTGCCCCTGGGTCACACCTGACTTAAGAAGGCTCTTTGGAGTGTAGGATGAGGGGCCTTTCCACTTTCTTCATTTCTAGGCACCAGGCATTCATAGATAGAGGAGGTGGAAGGGTCAGGGAGAACGTGGAACTCTCAAGGGAAAAGACAGACTGACACTTGACTTCAGTTTGTTAGAATCAGCAGGATTAGGTTCATCTCTGAGAAACTGTGTCTGTGCAGATTCCAAAGGATAGATGCTCTTTCACTTTCTGATCTGAATCTGGAAGTCAGAAGAAACCACAGTACAATGTCTGATGGTCACTCCTGGTATCCACAGCATATCCAGATGTTTTCTTACGCTGTTCCTTCTACCATGTTTCCTCCAAAATAACACATCTAAAGTGTTTGAGTTCTAATTGAGTCTTTCAATCAAATGTGAGATAGTAAAGTAAAAATATATAAAAATTGGGGTGTATAGCCTAGGAGTGTAGTGGAGGGTGGGCATCGTCTTGGGTTTGATTCCCAGCATTGCTCAAAATAGATGTATTAATTAACTAATGAACTAGTTAATTAAAATTGATGGGGTTGTTTCAGCAGAAAAATATTAGTAGAATAAATTCAGTCCATAATTTTCCAGATATAAGAACCCTAGTTTAGGAGTTAATAACAAAAAAAATATAAGGACAAAATGCCAAAGTTCTTACTGTCAATCAAGAACAGTCCGTGTCCACCTGGCTGTTAGTCTCAGCAGTTGTGCAGTGCTCTGGATGGTTCAGCCTTCAGCCTTGGAGTGTAGGGACTGTCAAATAAAAATTGTAGTACTCCATTGTTATAGACTAACTTCCTGCCCCAGGCCTCAATGAGCAGCCTGAAATAAAAATGGAGTCACTGCTGCTCAATGTCAAAGCCGATCAAGTTGTTATCTGTTCTCCAAAGAATCCTAGTAGACAAGGAATCAGGAGGGAGATAACAGCCAATTTCTCAAACAAGAAGGTTTCAGTTGATTTAGCAATATTCCCTCTGCTTTAATTAAGTAAAAAGGGTTATGGGAAGCAGCAACCCTAAGATAATCAGTTACTCATGAGTTTTGTTTGTTTGTCTTTTTATGGATCCCTGGCTGTCCTGGGACTTGATATATAGAACAGGCTGGCCTCAAATTTACAAAAATCTACGTGCCTCTCCACCTCCCAAGTTCTAGGGTTAAAGTTGTATGCCATCATCATACCAAGTCCTCTCTTCTTTTTGCTTTTGTTTTGTCAAGACAGGGCTTCTCTGTAGAACAACTCTGGCTGTCCTGGAAGTCGTTCTGTCGACCAGGCTGGCCTCAAACTCACAGAGATCTGCCTCCTTCTGCCTCCTGAGTGTGGGATCAAAGGCTTGCATCACCACCACCTGGCCCTCTCTCCTTTTTTAAGACAAAGGTTTCATTGTGTAGCTCAGGCTGGCTCCAGTTTGTAATCTTGCTATCTCCACTCCTCATGGCCCACCTCCTGAATGCCAGGGTTAGGTGGTCTCAGGAGACCTTCTTCTAGATCTTTCTCTCTATACCTCTTCCCACCTTAGAAGAAAAGTAACTTTGAAACAAGAAGTAACTTTTAGAAATCCTTCCCGTTTCTTGCTATAAAACAACCTCTTGTCCTTGGCCTGTTTCTACACTCATTCCATTTTATGAAATGATACATTGTTTTATCCTATGATTGAAAATAAAGGCAATTAAGATCTTTAAACTAAATTCTAATTTTGTCTCCCCTTTGTCAGAACAAAGCACAGTAAATGTATATTAAACAAATCAAACAAAAAGATCCCTGGACCTTCTCTTTGTGTGTAAAAAACATCTCTATTGAGTTGAATACCAGGGCTTTTAAAATTGAGCACCCTCTGTCATTTAAGATAGTATGTGTCTCATTTTCTTTTAAGGATAAAAGGTTTTTTGTTTTGTTTTTGTTTTTTAAGTTAAATATTTCAGGCCAGGGAGATGGCTCAATTAATAAAAGCACTGGCCACAGCAACCTTACAACCTGCATTCAAGTTGCTACATTTCAGGTACAAAGCACATGGAGTAATCCCAGCATCCCTGTGGTGAAATGGGAGGCTGAGACAGGAAGCTCTCCCATCAGAATTCCCCAGAAGACCAAAGGACAATTAGCCTGGAGTACTCAGCCAACAAAACCAAGACAGATCCTAACCCAACAAAATGAAAGTTGAAACTTGGAAATGTTGACCTCCTCATGTGTGCACACACACACACACACACACACATATGCACCTGCACACACACACACACACACACACACACACACACACACACACACACACACACACACACACATTCACACACACACACCTGCACACACACACACACCTTCACACACACACACCTGCACACACACACACCTGCACACACACCTGCACACACACCTGCACACACACACACACACAAAATAAATTTAAAAAATTAAATGACAAGTCCTCACTGAAATTAACTGAACCCAGCTGGCCCCTCGCTTTCTCCATGTCTGTGTGTGACAATGTGTGTCCACTCAGCACAAATGCTTACATATCTGCCTTGGAATCTGGTATGTTCAAGGTCCACCTTCATAGCCAAAGACATCTTTATGCTTGATCAAGGTCTATTTTGTTCAGCTTACAAACTCACTGATGAGCCATGGAAATTGAGTCACTTGGAGACAATGAGAAGGTCTGAGTTAATGTTCTATCAGGCTCCTCCAAACTGTCAAAACTGAGCTGACTCTCTTCCCCGACCTCCTTCAGCTACAAGGAACCCCTGGCTTGGATCTCCTCACTGCCATCTGCACATCTCCAAGCATTATCCCTTCATGATCTGATCTCACATGAACCATACTCAGACTCATGCCAGAGCAGGCATGGCCAGGGGCCTGACTGGGAAGAAGATATGTGGATAGTTCTTGCTTCTGAGGAAGAGGAGACACTCATGTGCATTGAGTTTGAGCTTCATTCTGAGGCTCCTATGTTCAATCTTAGAGTCAGGACTTCCCTCAGCCTGGCTTGGATAAGCAGACTCTCGATACCTAGTTCTAGTCTCAAGAGACAAAGGGTTCTTGTGTATGTGTTTATCAGGAAATGGGTGGCCAAAGTCACCACAGCTACCAAGCCTTTGTCCATTTTGGAGTCTTGATCAAGGAAGTGGCTTCATCCCTTGCAGACTAACCAATCTGAGGTTTTAGCAGCTCCTTCCTCATTGCTCATGGATTCTTCTCACACATAGCCTTTCTCGCCTTAGGGTATAAAGCCAATGATGACATTTAGTCTAGATTTGCAAGGACAAAGTAGGGCACTGGTAGCAAATACTCAGTCTAAGGTTGCCAAATGCAGAGTGCTTATTTCAGGGCTGGGAGAAGATAGTTTCAATATCAGGAAGTTGGTGCTCAAAGGAGAAACCAGAAAGTAGACAGACAGCATGGGTGGCCCACCATTCAGTGAAGGCCTTGAAGAAACTGCAGGAGACACATACCTAAGGGACTTCAGCATGCATCCCATGAGTTCACATTTATCTGAAATCTATCCCCCTGTCCCTGGCACATATGAACATGCCTTACTGGAGAGGTTAGTGCTTGGGCTGTCTTAAGAATTGAGGAGCAGACAGAGGGTATCATGATTTTGTTCTTACAGTAGCAAGTCCTCATGACTAGTAGCAAAATGCCTGGTATTGGCCAATCAGATACCATGTCTAGTGGGAGATGAATCTAGGTTGTCTTAGGACTTGAGGGTGACAGGTAGTAGGGCTGAGGATCAATTTTTTTTTTTTTTTTTTTTTTTTTGAAAATGTAGGCTCCTTATGAAGAAAAATAAAGAGCCCATACAGGAAAAAAAAAATGCATCTAATAGAAACATTTCTGGCACAAATAACAATTCCACACACATATGCCAAATAAACAAACACAACTTCCCAGAAACCTTTGATTTCAGAAATTCCAAATTTCCTGGTTGGTTGCTATTTGTTGACTGCTTCACCCCTTGAGGAACTGCAACTGTTCGACTCTCAGGGCTGAGTTAGAGCCCTCTTGGTAACCTTGCAGTCTGGAGGTGATAGGAGGTTCAGATCAATTCCGGATGACATAAGACCCTAGTACACAGATTCTGTTCACAGCACAAAAGCTGGCAGATGACCTGAGGGACCTTCTGGCCACTTGTCAAGACTGGAAGGGTGATGGCTGTGGACTGGAGAACTATGTTCTTGTAAAATCTCTGCAAATTTAGCTGAGTTGGAAGAGATAGTTAAGCCACCCAACTTAATGCCTTACTCAAGATGAAAAATCATTTAGCAAAACAAAACCCAAACAGAATCCACATAAATCCAGTTTTCTGAGTTGTAGTTGCCATTTTGCTGGTTCTGTGGTGCTGAGGTCAAATCCGAGCCTTGCACACTCTAGGTAAGTGCATTACCACATTTCCAACTCTACAGCTTTACAGTGGCCTACAAGTTGATGCTTTGTTTCCCCAGGGACCTCATATCCTCTCAAACTCTAAATGGAAAACGAAACACTACTATATTTTGGGTTATGGATTTGATTTCCAAGTGGCCGAGGGCAATGGCTTCTTGTGGGAGGAAGCCACAACTTCCTGAAAGTGATTTCTAATGATATAGAGCAGGAGGATTTTTATGAGGGGAAAAAACACACATTTTTCTTTTAGAGCTTTCATTTGATTATTTTTAAATTTCTATTTCCTGAGGTCCAGGAGAAGGTATTTAGAAATGGGGACAAGCCTGATGGCTGTCACCCAGGGCAGCCATTTTCACACCATAAAAACTGGGGGAGGGGGACAATGGTGGGGGTGGGGGTGACTTCACCCCAGAGCTTCCTCTCCAGCTTGAGATGAAAAGGTCAGATACGGAGTCAGTGCTGGCAGAGGCTTCCATTTGTTCTTGTAAAAATAAGAAACAAAGAACCTGTTGTCCTGGTTGCCCTTGGAGTTGAGAACCGGCTGAAGAAGGATCCAGGCAGGCTCAGTCTGCCCCGCTGCCCCCCAGCCAGCAGCTTCACGGAAAGGCATGCATTCCTTGCATTCATGGTTTCTAGTATTTAAGTGCTTCCGGCTGTGTGATGCTATTGCCTAGCTGGACCAATTCACCAGCAGAATTCTAACGAAACAGATACCTTGTGGCAGAGCCAAGCTAGCAAGAGGCATAGATACCAAATAGAAAAAGGCTCGGGATCAGCATAGTGGTGGGCACCTGCTTTATAGCAATGCATGAAGCCATGAGCTTGATCCCCCAATACTAGACATATAAAACAAGAAAAGTGTAAGTTGAATCTAGAGTATTGTCAAAGCTACACTTAAAAGGCCAAAGTCAACTGTTGACAGAGATGCCAACCAGGAAACAGAATTTTGGCACTGGTCAGTGCCCTGGCACAGGCCTGTAATCCCAGACACTGGGGATGCTCAATAGGAGGGTGATTGCAGCATACAGACCCAAGAATAGTCCAGCAGCATCAACAGACTCTGAACCACAACAAAGCAACAACAAAACCAGTGAAGAAAATCACAAACCCCCACTAACATCAAAAAAACCCCATCCCTCAATAAAACCAATTTCTAGGTCTCAGAATGAAAAAAAACCAAAAAAACCCACCCTTCTCAGCTGGCAAATACTCATTCATGACTTACCATTTATATATTTAGTAACGTAAAACAAAAGCAGAGGATTAGTCACTGAGATAAGACAGCAAAGAGAGAACAGCCTCTGCTTCTACCTCTGGGCGTGAACAGGGTCTTCTGTGGCCCAGACTGATGGCCATCTTACTCTATAACCTTGATCTTGTGATCCTGCTGACTCCCATCTAAGCGCTAGGATTATAGGTGTGCACTGCTACATCCAGCTGTTGGATTTTGTTGGTTTGTTTTGCTTTGTTTTTCAGATAGGTCCTGTTCCATCCTCCTGTCTCAGGACCCCTAGTGGTGGGAAGAACCTATGCGCCACCATTCCCAAGTTTATCAACTTATTTTTATTTTCTGCTATATGTTTTCTATTAGGAAAGTGTTAGTAATCAAGAGAAGAAAAGTTAAAAGATCTTAAAAAAAACTTTCCTGGATACCAAGAATTGAGACAGACTAAATGGCTCTTTGGGGACAAGCTGTTCTTACCTGTATAATTCTTTGAGGAAGTGATGTCAGGTCTTATTTTTCTAAAACCACCAAGGACCTGGAATTCCCCTACTCTCCTCATTTGGAATCTGTCACATTTCTGTATTCATCTCATTATATGACAGTCGTTTGTTTACAATTCTTTCCTTTCTATGTCATGTAAATCATTAGGCTCTACTGGGGGAACCTTAAAAAATTGTACCCATTCAGTAAATACTACCCTTAGGCTACACTTAACCATCATGCTGTCAACAGTATGAGCAGAGGGTTGGATAATCCTCACAGAAGTCATATTGAAAATACTCTTAGTGTCTTGCAATAAGCTGCCATCTCAAGGAATGGTTGGAGAGAAACGAATCAGATTGGCATATTTATACCCACTACAGGCAGAACAGAAAATGCCATTGCTAAACTTACAATTCCAAAGGGACTTGTTCTGTTGGACAGAGCACGGACCCCCAGGAGTGAGCGAGCGCTCCTTCTAACCCAGCTCCATATGGGTTTTCTGTCTCCTTTCAATCCTGACCCAATTTGAAAAGCTTCTCTTTCTGGTTTTCTTGAGACGGAATGTGAACACCCAAGATGTGCTGGGGGTGGGGGGTGGGGGTGGAGGGGGTATGTGTTTACTTCTTCAAACAGACAAGGTCTAAGAAGGAACTATAAAACTTGTGGGCATCAAACATTTTTTTTTTTGCAAAGAGCCTAAGATACTACAAGAGAAGCATAGTGCTCTGCAGCACATGGGTCCTATGAGTCTCCTATTTTTGTAAGAACTAAAATGGAAGTCATAATAAAGGAAGAAAACCACTTGCCTTTCCCTTCCTTTTTGTGAGGTTGGTAATGGAACCCAGGACATTGCAAAAGCCAATCTAGGGTTCTTCCATAGAGCTGTACCTCCCAGCTCCCTAACTAACACTTCTTATAAAGATGAGATTGGCTCAAGTTTCTCACTGACGCTCTAGCATGTGCCCTAAGTCTTAAGCAACAGTGACCTATGGTTTAGACAGGTTTCCAGATATGATATGAGAGGAAACCATTTATTGGCTAACACTGTACATAACATAGATGGTATAAGAAGTCCAAATACTCAATGACTTTGCATCCAATGGCTTAACCTAGCTTTCCAGGGATGTCATGAATGCATTCTCTAAAACCTTTAGAAGATCAAACCTTTGTATCTGTCTCTTGCAAGAAAGATCTGGAAGAAATAAACTGAGGTGGCTTTGAATCTTATATTTGAAGTTTACTAAAGTTGAGGACATAAGATTTTTACATATGAGACCTTGCACTGGATGTAGTAATTTTAAAGTAAGAACTGCAAAAATATCTGTATGATATTTACTGTTACGATGCTGTTAATGGCCTCAACCAAATCAGTTCCTGAAATGCTGAAAGATGTTGAAGCACACCTCTCATCCCACCGATAAGGAGGTAATAGTTGGAAGATCAAGAGTTCAAGGTTATTCAGAGAGTGGTCCAGGACTTTAATCCCAGCACTTGGGAGGCAGACGCAAGCAGATCTCTGTGAGTTAGAGGCCAGTCTGGTCTACATAGCTAGTTCCAGGCCAGCCAGGGATACTTAGTGAGGTACCCCTGCCCCCAAAAAAGTATTCAAAATTATGGTCAACTATATGGTGAGTTGGAGACCAGCCTGGGCTACATGAGACCCTGTCTCAAAAAACAAAAAAATGCAAAACAACAACAAAATCCAACTCTGAACTGGAACCAAGTCAAGTATCTACCAATAGTAGAATAGATTTAATGTTTTGGTGTGTTTAATACAATGGGATATTATTTTTTAAAGTTGAATACAAGAAGTCAGATTTTTAAAAGCATATGCTGTTATGATTTCAATTACATAAAGTTGAGAAATGGGTAAAGCTGAGGTACATAGAACATGTGCACTACAAACTGGGCTCAATTCCCAACATTAAGACAAAGACAAACAACAATAATCCAAAACTCTTCAATCAGAACTACCTAGTTCAATGCCAGTCAGAACACTGGCTTAGCATGAAGTGGATGTGACTAGGAAACCCTCGGGGGAGGTTGAGAACTGTGTGTTATTTGTGAAACCTCAGCTTAACTATATACTTATGTACTCACTTTTGTTGACTTGTGTTTAACATAATTGGTGGACTGTTTTAAAAATGGTACCAGGCAGAGCAGAGTTCTTTCAGAAGGGCACAGAGCAGTAGATATGGCCACAGCTGTCTCATTAGAGACCTACTTTAATGAATTCCTTTTCCTTTAAATCTATGTTCTCAAATGACTAGCAGAAAACACATATTTTCATTACAATGCATAACAATAGCAAAATAACAGTTAAGATGTAGCAGCGAAAATAACTTTATGGTTGGGTGGGGTCACTCCAACATAAGGAACTGTATTAAAGGGCTGCAGTGTTAGGAAGGTTGAAAATCATTACCCTGAAGAGAAGCAATGGTTCTCTCTTGCATTCTGGATGCAAGTCTCTGCCCTTTCATTGCTACTGTGAAGCTCAGACTTGGGGTGGGAGGATGGGGGTGGGGGGGTGGGGAGGGTGAGGGGGTGGGGCACCCACTACATTCTAACAGTACTAACCCAAGCTGGCTGAGGAAGTTTTGAATTCCTGGGAAAAGTGAGGAGCTACGGGACCACAGATATCACCCAGGGTTCCCCCCAAATCACGGGGCAATAGGAGCAATGTCCCTCAATGACTGTGTCTAGCCAGGATCCTTAGGGGTCCTGAAAGTCCAGCCTGAGTCCAGAAAATACTTACAAAGCCATATTTTGGATCCCTCTTAACTGCCTGAGGACAGAGAAATGTGTAGACGGTTAGCTCAAAATGATAGGCCCACGGAAGATGAGGGTGGAGCATGGACCCACTTCTGTCCCAGAGGATGTACCAGACACCTTTCACCCAGAGGGATGTGAGCAAAAGGCTGTTATGTTCCCATGCTCCCCAGTCTTTGGAAGGATATAGAAAGAAGAAACTGGGAATATCAAGCAGAGAGGGCTAATCATCAGAAATAATGCTAGCCATCTTCTTCCTGACTATCCAGCTTCTTTTTGATAGAAGGTGGAAGTTGATTTAATCTGTGCTTAGTATACAAGTATCTAACAGCCCAGACCTCAGGATTGATGGAGAAAACATAGATGGAGATGGAAGGGGAGAGACCAGGCCCTCTTTTGTGGCCAGGGGAGAAGTCTAAGGTTGACCACACATTTTCAATTTTATCCCCTTCTTTCCTTCCTTCCTTCCTTCTTCCTCCCTTCTTCCCTTCCTTCCTTTTCTTTTTTTCTTTCTAGACAGGCTCTCATAAAATTATCTACATTGGCTTTGAACTTACTATATAGCATAGGCTGGCTTGGGACATGCAACACTTCTGCCTCAGTCTCCCCAGTCCTAGGGAAGTTTTCGTTTTTTTTGTGTATTAGTACAGGGGGGAATATCATGCTTGTGATTGGCCTTTGACAAACTAATTCAAATCTTCACAGGGCTATTGTGGGTTGTGGCCACCTATTCTCCCACAGTTAAGAATGATATGCCTTATGCCAGACACTACTTCTATCTATTATGAGGAGTGAAACCCCGTTTTCATGGTCCTTCTAGTGTTTGGAGGTAGAAGATGATTAAGAAAGCACATAGGTACACAAATCCCTCAGTACTGGCTCAAGGACCCCTGACAATACCCAAATCTGTGAGTGTGGAAATCTCTTATATAAAATGGAATCATATTTGCTAATAACCTACCCTCCTATATGTGAGGCATAGCAATGCACACTATAAACTTTGAGAGACTGTGGCAGAAGGATCATGAGTTTGGAGGTCAATTTAGCCCGACTAGCAAGCCTGGCTCAAACCAACCAACAAACAAAATTATCTCTGCATTATTTGTAATACAAATATAGTTATTATTTTGAACTGTTTAGTGTCAAGAAAAATGTATTCAGCAAAGATGCAGTTTGTAAATAGTATTTCTACCTGCAGTTGTGTGACTCTATCAATTTGGAAGGCTGCTTATGGCCTCCTTACAAATTCCTTGGAAAAAAAAAAGTAAAGGAAGCCAAGGAAGGTGGCAGAAGGAAAGGAGGGTTCAAGGGCAACAGGGCTTTGGGAGAAAACATTGCAGACAAAAGAACAGCAAGGACAAGGCCAGGCTAGGAGCCCTGGTGATAAAGTCAGCTCCCAGCAGAGTGAGTGAGAGAGAAGGTGTGGTGATGTAGGAGGAGTTGGGGGGGGGGAGGAGATAGATCCCATGGGGTCCTGGAGGCTACGTCAGGATTTTGGTTTCTGATGAAAATCTGCTAAAGAGTTTTGAACAGAGCAGCGATAGGAGTTAGGATTAGACTGACTAGAATGCTGCTTAGACAACAGCCCCCCAAAATAGAAAGAGTGGTGGCCAGGATACCAGACAGGGGCTGGGTAATGCTAGTGGTAAGAATCTGCTTTAATGAGTGGACCTGCTAGGATTCAAAGATGGATGGGAATGTGTGTGTGTGTGTGTGTGTGAGAGAGAGAGAGAGAGAGACAGACAGACAGACAGAGAAAGACAGAGAGAGAGAGAGAGAGAGGCTGAAGAACAGCAGGAAGGCTCATAGGAGTGGGGTAGGAAAGAACTAGGACCAAATGGCTTTGCAAAGGGACCCCAGGGGTTCAGTCGTGGTCTCTATAAAATGGATGCAACTCCATTGGAACTCATAAAGAGAGTCAGCCAAAGGATCTAAGTTGAAAGTCACCAATGTAGAGATGGCATAAAAGCCACACACCAGATGGGATTAACTTGAGACTTTTTTTGTAAATAGCATACATTGTATCTGCCCAGATCAGGTACTGTGATAAGTCCTTTATGGCCATTGGCCATATGGGAATGCTATGAAGATGCTCTATTAGTATTCTTTGATGTGGGTGCTGAGTACCATATATCTTAGATACGGTCAGCTGGATAAAGAGGAGCAAAGAAGCAAAGAGAAGACGTCCAAAAGTTTGGGGTGTTCCAGGGTTAGGGGTGTCAGGGAACAAGAAAGCACAGACTGGAGGCCAGAAGCAGGGGGAGGAGAAGGGGAGGAGGGCCTCAGTAGGTGCGAAGTCCAGACACCAAACTTCTGATCCTCTTGCCTCCACCTCCCCATGCCACTGTGATAGCACGTGCTGTCATATCCTGCCTAGAGATGACTTAACACATACAGAGGGATGTTTGTAGGTTGTAAGCGGCAAGGGTGGAACACAGTTAAGGTACGCCCAGCCTTCTTTAATCTCACTTTTGAAATGGGCAAACTGGTGGAAGAGATGGCTCAGTGGATAAAGTTCTTGCTGTGCAAACACTTTGGATGCTCAGAACCTCTGGAAAAGCTAGACACAGTGGCTTATACCTAGCCCGGTGCTAGGACGTGGAGAGGTGCTGAGAGAGAGCTCACCGGCAGCTAGGCTAGCTGAAACAATGAACTTAGCTTCAGGAGGAGGTGGAGCACAATAGAAAAAGACCTTCAGAGTTGATCTCTGAACTCTACTGGAGTGCCAGTGCACCTTCGCACACACGAACACACAGGTGGTGGTGGGGGGTGACAACATGGACTTCCTTCCGTATGGAATGGGGGTAGCAGGACTACAAGAGCATTCCCGGTGCCTATGCCTTTGCTGTCAATGGAACCCAGAGGTGCTTCTCTTGCAGCAGCATGGTGGGGGGGAAGGGGGGGAGCTCCCCTCTGCTCAGGTGACAGCAGTTGCCGGCCCCACTTGCATTAGGAAAGAAATGTCCATGCTATCAGCTCCTACATTCTAAACATTTTGCATTTGTTTTTCAACAGTTTTTTCCTCTCCTGACATTCTATCGGCTTTATTTAATATATTTAAAATGTTATTCTGAAAAGGAGTCCAAGGCATAAGAAAACATTAAAACTGCAAGTGCTTTCAGAATTAACCACGGAGCAAGCAAATGCTAACACAAGCCGGGGAGTAAAGGTTCCCTTCCTAGGGAGCTAGCTTGGTTCCATCAACTGAGGATGCTCAGGCACTGTTCAATGGGCTGGGATAGGACAGCCTCACTAGACTCTCGCTTGTGGAGAAGGGTGTCAGAGGAAGGTGACAGGGGTGCATCTGGGCAGCATTGGAAGTAGAGCAGTAATCCCCAAGGGAGAGTGGGGATTTCCTGTCTTAGAGTAAAGATGAGTAGACTCAGTGCTAATGAAAACAGTATCCAAGGATATTAGTATGAACAAAAACATTATTGTGGTGTACTTTGGGTCATTCTTTTGTTTTTGGGCCTATCTATTATGTAGCTCTAGCTGTCTTGAAACTTGCTATGTAGACCACTAGTACTCACAGAGATCTGCCTACCTCTGCTTCTGCTGGGACTAAAGACGTGCACCACCAGGACTAGCCATGGCCAGCACTTTTAGAAATTCTTAAATTTGGAAAGGAAAAGATTAAAAAGAGCTATTAGGGCTGGGAGTGCAGATCAGTAGTATATCACATACTCAGTAGGCACCACAAATAAACATAGGTGATGTTAGTGATTGAACCTCAACTCTTTCATCTTATTATCTGCTGAGGTCACAGAGCAAGGTCCTGATGGCTCACAACCTACCACTCCCAAACCTATGACTTAGACTCCAGGGAGGTGTTCCCTTCACTCTGTGTCTGCTACCTGCAGGGCTTGGTGGTCTATCTGCAGTTCCAGGGTATGGAAGAAATCGATGTCACTAAATCCTACTCCTTATCAGCTGGAACTCCAGTTTTGCTTAAGCATAACAGTGCAAAGGGTAAACCCTGGGCTACTGTTCCAAGAAGAGCCTTTTAACTACTCTGGATAAGAGATGGAAAAAAAAAAATCTGTAATTAAAAAGCACTATGTATTGTGCACGTGTGTCAAGTTTATAGGTGAAAATAATTGAACTAATCAAAGCCCTTCACACTGGGGTATGAAGAAAGCCCAGAAAGCCAACAACTAGGAAGGAACACCCAGCCTACCCCGGTTACTTCGGAGAGAAGGTCAGGAAGTGGAGGGCACCTAGAACATGCCCAATAAGGTAAATGCAGCTCCTCCTGAGAAGCATGGCATTGTAGCACCACCGTCTTGCTAATCCAGCACCTGCCTCTCCAGGATGCTGTTTTCTCTCCTTCAGAATTGGACAGAGAACAAGTCAGACTGGTTTGAAACTTGCCTGGGCAACCAGCGTCACCTGGTTTGCCTGTGTGTCCTGTGACTTACAAGCAGAACCCACACCATAAATCTTAAAATTTGTTCTATTCCAGGCAGCCTCAAGCAGGGGAAAGGGGGAAGGGGCTGATGATGTATCTGTTTCCTAGACACCAGTTGCTGCGTCATTTGGGGGCAATGATGTTCTCCTTTCTGTGTCAACAACAAAGGCTACCCGGGAGAGCGAAAAGACTTGACCTTCAACCTACTCCCCCACCTCTGACCCCTAATCCCCCATTTTCCAGACCAATACCAGCCCCTCCTGAATATTCAAAGAGTATGCAGCAAGCCAAAGTGGTACAACCTATTGTCTCACGATGTAAGTAAGCACTTAGAACCCCATTTCATTCCAAACCCCCTGGATGGATTTTCAGGTTAATAGCTACGTGGGTCTAGGGATTTTCTGACCTGAGAATGCAAAATGGGTCCATCCTCTTTAGCTGCTCCCCTTTAAACCTTCTGGAGACTGACAGGGCTATACTGAATTCTACTTCATGCTCGGAGGATCCGCTGTGTTACTCTGTCCATCATTGTGGCATGGCACCGACAATTCTAGGATTCCTGGTTCGGGCGCCAGGAGGAATCAAGAAGGTATAAAGTTCAAGTGCCTTCAAAGCAATTAAAATAAACAAGCAGACAAGGAGTTTCTATGCCACTCCCACCTCCTACAGAGAATGTCACCTGGTATTGTCACCATACTTCCAGTCCCCAAACTGTTTTGAAGGTGTGACCGACAGCATGTCAGCCCTCTTCTTTCTCCGGCTTCACTGAGTCCCCCAACTCGCACCCAGAGCACTAATGTCGTCTTTGATCACCTGCGGTTTTCAGAAGGTTTCAGGCCATTTCCCAGGCTGATATCTGTCTGTACCATCTCCCGCTTCAGTTCTCCGATCTCCGAGGCGATCGTGTCGATGAGCTATTCAAAGACAAAAATAGCTTGACGTCAGGAAGTAAAGAGGCGGACATGTTCCTAAAGGCAGGGAGCTCCTGCCCTCAACAGATGGCCCCCTCACTCCGTTTTAAATCTTGGCTCTGTGAATTTCCTCTAAACAGAGAAAAAAATAAAGGGGAGGGAGCAACTCTCCTTAAAAAAGAGGAAGAACTTGGGTTTTGGTATTGGGAAAGAGCTTGGGTTTCAGTATTGTAATAAGGAAAAGATTCTGACGTCCAGTTTCGTTGCTCAACATGAATATAGAAGAATAAATAAATGCTACTTGAACCAGGCCTCCAAATTTATTTTTGTCAAAAGAAATAAAGCAAGAGAGTCTCTGCATTAAATGCTTGCAATCCGAACCTTGGAGGAGTGGTACACATCTGTAATCCCAACATTCAGAAGGTAGAGGCAGGGGGATTGTTGTGGCTTAGAGGCCAGCCTACACTACTATTGAGTTCAGAGTGAGATTCTGCCACAGGAGTGTCCAAAAGCACTAGGAGGTGGCTCAGTGGCCAAGTGTGCTTGATTACTAGCACTGTGCATGCTGGACACAGTGATGCATATAGGCATCCTAGGTCTCAGGAAGTAGGGGCTGAAAGATCAGGAGTAAAACTCATCCTCAGATATATAGGGGATTTAAAGCTGGCTGGGATACATGAGGTCCTGTATGAGACAAATGGTATTTAGGTCATGTAAATAAACTCATGTTAAAGATACACTAGCTAGGCCAATAGTGCATGCCTGTCAGCCGAGCACTTAAGAGACAGAAGTAGGAGGTTCAACAGAAGTTCAAGGTCAGCCTTGGCTACATGATGAGCTTGAAGTCAGCCTGGGCTACATGCATCTTTCTGGAAAAACTCAAATAGGCAGTTGTGGTGGCATACCCTCTTTAGTGCCAGCACTCAGGAGGCAGAGGTAGAATGCCTGTGAGTTGGAGGCCAGCTTGGTCTACATAATGAGTTCTAGACCAGCCAAGGCTACAGAGTAAGACTCTGTTTCAAGAAACAAAAAGCAAAAACATATTACAAGGCATGGTGGTGCACAATTATAATCCTTGCACTCAGGAGGCTGACGGGTATTATTGTAGAACCTTACTTTAACAGTGTAAAGATGTGTTACATTTGTTTATGCTGCATTTGTTTAACAATGTAAAGATGTGTTGCTTTGCCTGCCTAAGGCACCTGATTGGGTTAATAGAAAGCTGAACAGCCAATACAGTGGAGGGATGGGTGGGCTGGTGGGCAGAGAGAATAAGTAGGAGGAGGAATCTAGACTTAAAAGGAGAGGAAGAAATGAGGAAGAAAGGAAGAGAGACACTTGGGGCCAGCCAGGCAGCCACC
The DNA here is from genome assembly GCA_004025045.1 of Sigmodon hispidus. Taxonomy (NCBI): domain Eukaryota; kingdom Metazoa; phylum Chordata; class Mammalia; order Rodentia; family Cricetidae; genus Sigmodon; species Sigmodon hispidus. Next base: position 67,844 of record PVIH01002898.1, read on the forward strand.
AGCCAGCAAGACAAGGAGCACACAGAATAAAAGAAAGGTAGAAAACTTCCAGGGAAAAACATAGATAAAAAGAAACAGCTTAAATTAAATTATAAGAGCTAGTGGGACAAGCATAAGATAAGGGCATGCATTCACTATTAATAGTAAGTCTCCAAGTCTTGATTTGGGGGCTGGTGAGCCAACAAAGTCTGCTGCTACAAAAGTAACAAATTTGAAACCCAGTCTGAGCTACATAAAAAGATGTTGGTTCAAAAAGAAACAAAGGAGTAAACAATGTATTATTTACAATTAAATTTTTGTGTGGTTCTAGGGATCAAACTCAGGCCTCTCACACACTATGTAAATATTCTACCAGAGCTACATCTTCAGCATTGATTTATTGACTGATGGTTTATAGAGCCACTGAGTAGAGCCAGGCTCTGTCATGTAGCCCAGGCTGGCCTTGAACTCACTATTTTTGGCCTTGAACTTGACATCCTCCTGCTTCAGCTTCTCTCTCTCATTGAAGTTTTTGTTTGGTATTTTGAGAAAGGATTTTGCCATGTAGTTCAGGCTGGCCTAGAACTCACTGTGTATACAAAGGCTGATGTAGAACTCAAGGCAATCCTCCTGCCTCAGCCGCCTGAGCACTGGGATTATAGGTGTGTGCTGCTATGCCAAGTAGCTTTGTTTTTTAAGATTGATAAATGTAGAACCAGTGGGCCACACTTGTACTCCTGGCTACATGGGGGGTGGGTAAAGGCAAGAGGGGTGGTGATGGCGGGGGGAGCCCAGAAGACTAACACCATATTGCACACCATGAACAGAGTTTACACCCAGATAAATAAATGAATGAATTAAAATCTAAAAATTAAAAAATAAAAGCAAGAAGACAGGGTGAGGAGAGAGATCAAGATTGGGAATGGGTAAGCCCCAGAGATATCTAGGGAAAAAATACATGACCCTTCTGGCCAAGGCCTCAGTCTTGTCTCTTACCTACTGTAAAGCGGCTCTGTCTCACCCCAAAGGCTGTAAACCACAAGGTCATCCATTCACTTGGGTTTTTCTTTCTCCCCTTCTTCTTTTTGGCAATGCTTGGGATTAAGGTTAAGGTCTGTGCATGCCAGGCCATTGATCCACACCTGAGGTACACCCCAGCTCCTCAACACAAGCTTAGGGTTGCTATTCTGCTCCAGATGTTTGAAAGTACAGTTATTTTTCCTAAACCTGTGGCTTATGTTAACACTCAATTTGTCTATTCACAATCTGCTTGAAAAGTTTTACTTCATTCATTCAGTTTCAAGCCTTTATAGGCACCCACTTCATGCCAAGCAGGAGGTGGGGAGTAAGGCTGGCAGGTCTTCATTTTCACTGGAGCATTCCTGTGGGACAGACAGACAGACCCTAGCACTGAAGGCTGAGACTTTCTGGAATGGAGGGAGATTAGGGGTACTTAGAGGACACTAAAGGACATTGCTACCTACTATGGGCTATCAGGACAGCTGTTTGCACAGGTAATAAAACCCCCAATGACATAAAAAAGACTAAAGGAACAATCCACCATTCAGAAAGTTCTAGAACCTGTGAAAAAAGCCGGCAGGTACTAGATCATGCTTATTGGATATCTCAGTCTTTATGAATTTGAGTTTCCCACAGTAAGAGCCATTGGATGCTTTTTAAAAAAATATTTTATGTGTATAGGTATTTCGCTTGCATATATGTCTGAACTGCTTAGAGTTGAAGTTAGAGATAGTTATGAGCTGCCATTTGTGTGCTGGATATCAAGTCTGGGTCCTCTGGAAGAGCAGCAAGTGCTCTTAACCACCGAGCCATATCTCTAGCACCCCACCCCCCAGCCATCAGAAGTTTTTCATTTGTGGTGATTACGAGGCTTATGTTTTATGATCTACAGAGATTATCTTGTTGGGTTTGCGGATGTGGCTGTACTGCTTACCTAACCAACACAGGGTCCAGAGACTGATCTATGGCACTGTCAAAAAAACTTCTTTTTGGGCTATAGATGCTTGTAAATGCTGAGGAGACCAAGGAAACCAGTGAGAAACAACTGTTTGGGCCCACATAAGAGACTATCTTGGCCCCCTAGGAGCAGGGAGAACAGAAGGAAGAAGATGATTCAAGGACATCTTGCCAGAAATGGATATGAGCTTTTGGTTGTAAGTATACTAGCACTCTAAGTGGTTGAGCCAACATGGCTACAGTGGGTTAGGGTTAGGGTTAGGGTTAGGGTTAGGGTTAGGGTTAGGGTTAGGGTTAGGGAGGCATGCCCCTGAGTGTGGCTGCGTAAACCCATGCACACCCCTTCTCTTAAAAAGAGACACCATGCTATCTATGGTCTCTCTCTCTCCTCCTGTCCTGCTTCTCTGCTTCTGTACCTGCCTGGCAACTCTTTTAAATAAACCCTCGTGTGGCCTTGGTAACATGAGTGTGTGTGTGTCTCTTCTCATGCGCAAAACCAACAATGGTTATGTTTGACATTATAGGAAAGAAGACTTAATTAAGCTGCTGAGTGCAAGGGTGCATGCTTGAAATCCTGGTACTTGAAGAAAGGCAAGAGAATCACTAATTCAAGATCATTCTTAACTATACAGTGAGTTCAGGGACCAGCCTGGAAAAATGAGATCCCTCAACATGCAAAATGGAGAATGGCTCAGTATTTAACAGCACTTGCCACTGCTCCATCCCAGGACCAGGGTTCAGATCTTAGTACCCATGCTGGGTGACGCATAAAGGCCTCTAACTATAGCTCTAAGGGGTCTAACACCTCCATCTGGCCTCCACGTGTAGGTATGTGAATGAGCACACACATGCACAGCTTATGTACATGTGTGTGTTTTAGAAAAGTAGGTGGGTCATGGCGGCACACACTTTGCATCCCAGCATTCAGGAGGGAGAGGGAGGTGGATCTTTAGAGTTCAGGGCCAGCCTGGTCTACATAGTGAGTTCCTAGACAGCCAGAGCTACTTAGTGAGACCCTGTCACAAAGAAAGTTTTGTTTGGTCATGTTCAAAATAAAACCTCATGCATACTAGAGAAAGAAAGAAGGAGGAAGAACCTAAAGGTGGAAAGAATGACATGTGGAGAGAGGGAAGGAGAGTTAGCTTGGACATGCTCAAGATACATTGCACACATGTACGTATGAAGCCATCAAAGAACAAATAAAAGAAAAAGTGTTGATGAGAATGGAAAGAGATGGTGGGATTTAAATTAGAAGAACAGAGGGGCAGTATGAATGCCTCTGCTGAAGCCCCACTATGCTGAGGCTATGATCCAGACAGAAAAGATGTACACAGCCCCTTGGGAAGTAGAGCCCATCCAAAGGACAGCTTGCAATGGCCTTAGGCAAACCTCACAGAGAAGATTATCACCCCAGTAGCAATACAGACAACCACGGCTCCATTCACCTCTCTAGTCTTCATCACTCTGTTACTACTACACTGATTTGAACATAAAAATCCCCCAGCGCAGGCTGATGAGATGGCTGGAGACCTGAGTGCAATTCCTGGGTTCCCAATGGCTTTCTCCAGAAGAAGCAACTGACCATTCTAGCTAAGCTGTTTCCTTCAGGCATTGCTCTTACCACTGCACTTCTGCCTGCATCTCTAGGCCTTGCCTCTGCTCTCTTTTCTACACCTAGTAAAGCATGAGATCCTGTAGTGGTACCAAGCTGGCTAATCCCTGAGCACATCATTTCTCTGCACAGTAACCTGAAGGTGTGAAGGTGGATGAGTGGAACCATTGCTCCAGGCTGGATCTGTGCCAGAGAAGGGAATGTCCCTCCTCTTCCATCCAATTCCTACATAATTTATCTACTTCATAGCATAGAGGAAACTCCTCGAGAACCACATGTGAGTTGAATGTTCTGGGCCAGGCCTGCTCTTAGTTTCATGTTCTCATACCCATCAGGCTCCTCTACCAGCAAACGTTATCACTGAAAACTTTCCCTTCCTCCCAGAAGTCCCACGGATTAGGAGTTACTCACATGGTTCTTGATAAATCTGCACTTACGTGTTTATTTTTAATTCTTAAAAGCTTTCATTCTAATTTCTTACATTTGGTTCTTTTTTAATCCATCCTTTGAGGACAGAGATAACCCATTAACCAATTGCAGGGATCCATGTTAAAGCCACCAGGAGCTCCCGTATAAACCTGGTGCTATTAACTGAAGTTTATACAACCTCAAACACAAGTGCTAGCCCCAGAGTCTGAATGTCTCTGCTGAAGCTCCACCATGCGGAGGCTATGGTCTAGAGAGGACAGGATGTCCTAGCATCTGCAAAGCTAGTCCTTGAGTGTGGCTCCTTTAGACACAGGAAGCCTGCAGACCCCAGGGAAGGAGGCAGCTCATTTTGGCTCTCCCTGAAACTCTTCCAGCCTTCACGGTCTCTCTCCCTTTTCCTCTTTCTAGTATCCATGAGGCTCTGGGTTTCATTTTAAGGGTCAGTTGGGACATGATGTTGTCATAGCACAAACGTGGTGAGACAATGATTCTTATCCCCAAATACCAGAATATCTGTCATTCCCCAAACAACACACAGTAACTAAGGTTTGAACCCAACCAGACAGTCACAGGAGGGAGGAGGGCAAAGGGAGGGACCCCAAATCTTTTTCTTCTTTTGGGGTCAGATAAAAGGAGAATAATTTTCTTGAAGGTCAAGTAAAAATAAAACAAGAAAGTGCTTAGAGAGCAAGGCTGAACATGCCTGGTGTCGCTCAGGAATGTTATCAGGGTCTGAGAAGGGATGTGCAGCTGATAGGGTGAAGGCTGGAAACCTAGGGTGTGGGAAAAGTCAGGCACTTGGCTGCCAGCTTCAGAATTTCTTCTATACCCCAATTCATCAACTTGGCCTTGGAGTCTGGTGGGCTTCGGCGTTCTGGGAATCAACAGTGTGGGAAAAGACTTTACTCCAGAACCTGAGAAATCACATGACACAAACAATTCCCTCCCCTGTCTGATTTGGTTGACCTGGAGTTGCTTCGTGGGTCTGGTGGATACATCCCACATTGGGGTTTTCCAAAGGCGATTTTGAAAATGCTGGACCTCTTCCACTTGCAAACAACCTTTGCTTCGGAAACTACCACCAGGGAATAAAAGGTAGCCCATGGCAGCCACCTTCGTTTGTAGAGATGTATTGTTTGTTATTGTTATTGTTTTGAGATGACATCTCCTTTAGTCTATGCTAGCCTCAAATTTGCTATGTAGCCAAGGCTGGCCTTAAACTTCAGATCTTCCTTCTCCAAGTACTAGAATTATAAACATGTGCCATTATGATCAGATATTTTCTTTGGGACAAGGTCTTATTTGTATCCCAACCTGGCCTGGAACTATGTAGCCCAGGCTGGCCTCAAACTTGAGGCAAACCTCCTACCTCAGCCTCCTGAGTGCTGGGATTATAGAAGCTGGTGACAATGCCCATCTGGATCATTCTTGAATGTTATTACTCTGTTTTTTTCACCCGAAGGAATGAATCATACTGATGTGTGTCATAGGTTACTAATGGAATGTTTTGAGATTCATCACTTGGAATCTGGCTGGAATCACCTAATGTGAGGAAATAGCATCATTTTTATTTCCTTTGATTATTTCTCTATTTTTAGAAGGAACATGCTATAGCTTTAGCTGGCCTAATATTTGCAGTGTGGCTCAAGCTGGTCTGGAACCCATGGCAATCCTCCTGCCTCAGTGTTTCTGGTGCTGGGTCGCAGGCATGCACTATTAATTACTTCCATCTGCGTTCTACTCGGCTTTGATAGACACTGGGGTCAACTTCAATGATTGCTATCCTGAGCAGTGCTGGGCTGAACATCCCAGGTTCTTCCTGTGAAGCATGTAAAGCGCAGAGACACGCCAGCACCCGTGTATTCAGGCTATCAGTGGTTTGACACAGTTATTCAGCTGCCCCTCCCCCTTTACTGCCTCTGCCGTATTTGAAAGTGTCATGGGCAGTCATGGCATACACCTTTAATCCCAGAACTCAGGAAGGAGAAACAGTAAAAGAAAAAGGGGGAGGGGTGGGCACAGCCAGCCCGTTCTATAGAACAAGTTCCAGGACAGCCAAGGCCACACAGGAAAAGTCTGTCTTGAAAAACAAAACAAAACAAAACAATAGAAGAAAGTGTCCAGGCACTTGTCTGAGTTTGATTTTCTATTTTTCCCCAAAAATATGTGTAATGCTTGTATGTGTGTCTGTGCAACATGTGTACCTTGACCCCTCAGGGGCCAAAGGGTGGCACTGGATCCCATGGAACTGAAGTTAGAGAAGGCTGTGAGTTGCTCTGTAGGTACTGGGAATTGAACCTGTGTCCTCTGGGGGAGCAGTTAAGTGTTCTTAACCACTGAAGGACTTCAACTCCACTGATGCACTATTTCAAATGTTTCTGTGTGTGCATGCACATGTCACAAAACAATCTAGGGCATGGGTCTTTGTCTTCAACTTATTTGAGACAGGGCCTTTTTTTGTTCAAGGCTTTGTATGCCAGGCTAGCTGGGCCACAAGCTCGAGGTTATCTTATCTCTTTCTCACAGCTCACTGTAGGACACTGGGATTACAAGTCTAGAGGTCTATCTAGATTCTAGTAACTCAAGCTTGCCCAGAGCCATGTCCTCAGCCGCTCATCCATTCTGGGGCTGGGTATCAAACACATTGAGATAAGCACTTCCCGTTCCCAATATTCAGTTTTAATGTTTATTTGTTTAGACCGGGACTCAGCCACTCAGCCTGGAACTAGATATGTAGGCTTTCCTGGGACTAGAACAGGATGTCTTCAAACATCCTGGCTGCCTCTTCCTCTTGAGGGCTGAGATTAAAGATGCACTACCATGTGTATACCTAGTATCTAATTTTAAACATCATTCATTAAATCGAAAGAAGTGATTCTTTTTCCTTTTCCGCTGTGGTTTGCTGGTCCCAAGAATATTTTTGTTATCTATTTGTATTTCTCTTTGACTCTTCATATATCTGTTGCTCAGTTGGGGGGGGTTCTTTCTTCACCTTAAGTTGTACAGAGGTGTAGGTTAAATCCATTGTCTCATATATTTCAAATATTTTCTTTCAGACCATTTTAAATTAATGTTTTCTTAAACATTTGATGATAGAATGTTTAATGATAGATGATAGAATCAGTACTGGTGACTGAACCCAGGACCATGTACATGGTAGCCAAGCACTCTACCACTGAACTCTAGCCTATCCTTAATATTGTCTTTCTGACTCTCTCTCTCTCTCCTTCTCTCTCTCTCTCTCTCTCTCTCTCTCTCCCTCTCCCTCTCCCTCTCCCTCTCCTTCTCTCTCTGCCTATCTACTTATTTTAGAAGGAATCTTACTATGTAGCCCCACCAGGCTTGGAATTTGATATTAAATATACTGACCCTTAACTCATGATATCTGCTTTCCTCTGGCTCCCAAGTGTTGTTATTAAAAGTATTTACTACCACACTCAGCCTTTTGGGGGTACTTTTTACATGAGGAAGGAGGAAGAAGAGGTAAGAAGAAGAGGAATAAGAGAAAGAAGAGGAAAGAGAAAGAAAGAAAGGAAGGAAGGAAGAAAGAAAGAGAGAGAGAGAACTTCCAGACAAGGACTTACAAAATTGGCTATATTTCCCTGACACTCTGTTGCCCAGGCAAGCTTTGAACTATCAAGATCCTGCCTCAGCCTCCCAGTGAAGCACACAAGGATGGACCACCAGCCAGAAGGTAGAATAAAAACCGTCCAACGTTTTGTTATGGTTTTTGCTTACCTTGAAGCAGTCTAGTGTATATATTTTCTACTTAGACTCAACTACAGGTCTTCTGATTTTCATACATTTGTTTATAATTCTTTCATTCCTCTGGAAATTAATTTTGTGTGTGACATAAAATCAGAACTTTCCTGGGCTACACAGCAAGTTTCTGTCTTAAGGAAGTAAATCAAAACCACTCTAAAAGTTTATTTATTTATTATTTATTTATTTATTTGCCTTGGTGTTTGCCTGGAACTGGAACTACAGACAGTTGTTAGCTGCCATGTGGGTGCTGGGAATCAAACCCGGGTCCTCTGGAAGAGCAGACGGTGCTCTTAACCGCTGAGCCATCTCTCCAGCCCCTCAAAACCACTCTAAAACTAACAAAGCAAATAAAATATTGTCAGGCCTAGAATCCTAAGCCACAAAGCCCTGTACTTTGAAATGACTAAATCTGTCCCCATAAAATTAAGTCCAGAAAATTTAGGACACCTATGTTCCCTATATGTGATGGTGCCACAAGCTATTGGTAAATCAGGTGTCCATCTTTTCAGTATGCTAGATCTTCATCAGACCCGAAAATCTCTGTGACAACCAGACTGCTGGTATCTGCATTTCAGACCTGATCTTCCACCACTGGGACCACGGGAGAATGCTCAGGAAGAGACCTTGCCCTGGAAGCCAGCCGTTTCTCTTGTCATAGGAGACAGGTTAGTGCTGGAACCTGTCATATCCAAGAGGGACCCCCAGGATCAGCCTTCAACCAGCTACTGATGAAGTATAAACAGCCCACCCGGCTCCCTCATCCCCTGCAGGGCCACTCTGAACACCATGTCCCCACACTTCTTTCAGATGAACCAAAGCCACCCTTAAGGAACTACTTGGTAGTGGAGACCAGAGTGAGGCCTCTCCCTCCCTCAGCTCAACCCTGACTCATCTGTGTGGTTCTGTGGAGTGTTTCTATGTAAGATACTTCAATGGAAACCTTCAGCTCTGAACCTGTTTCTGAAGAAACCCTCCAGTCTTCCTGCTTGGACCCACACGTTCACCATTCTAGCTGCTGGGGTAATTTCTTGCCTGAGGTAAGGGTTCTTCAGTGAATATAACTTCCCCAAGCAGGCATGCCTTTTTGTATGGCACTATATTCTCTGAGCCAGGAGCTTCCCAGTGAGTGAGCCAATGCCCTTCTTTCTACCATCTTCCTCTTGGTCACTTCCCTGTTCGTTCGCCTTCCAGACAGGGGGTAAACCAGGACAGTGGGCAGCTGTCAGGATCCTCAGCTGGACAGGATGCGGAAGTAGGAGAAACTGTGATAGCTACTAAAAAGGGTCTCAGGAAGACAGACAGATGACTGTCTCATTTTTATATGTGGAATCTAGAATTCAACACAAATGCATATGTGCATGTGTGAACACATACATACATGTGCTTCTGTGACATGACGGTAAAGAGGCAATAATGAAAGCAAGGAAGAGTTCCAAAGGGAGGGGGCAACAGGAGGGTAAAGAGGGGCAGAAGCACTACACATCACCCCGCTTCTCTCCTGTGTAATCCAGATCGATCTACCTACCTATCTACCTGTCTGTCTGTCTACCTATCTCTCATCTATTTATCTATCTATTTATCTGTCTGTCTACCTACCTACTTACCTATCATCTATCTGTCTGTCTACCTACCTACCTATCATCTATTTATCTGTCTGTCTGTCTACCTGCCTGTCTATCGACCTACCTATCTCTCATCTATCCATCTATCTGTCTATCCATCCCAAACCCCACATACATATGCAACATGAAATCAGAAGAGGGACAATCTGGACTGAGGAAAGCGACTAGCAGGAGGGGCAGGGGAGGAAAAAAGAGAGGATTGTGGAGGATAACATGAACACAATACAAAGATATATAGATATATGTTTATGCATTTGATGTCACAATAAAACCACAATTTTAAAAACCAAGCTAAAGAATTTTTTAAAAGCATTATGCTCATATCTGCTCTCTTCTTCAATACCACAAAACAGAAGCTGTTATTGTGGTCCATTTATTTGCTTTAAAGCACGCTTCTCACAATAACTAAATTATAAGCCATATGTATCAACAGGTCAAAGAGAAGACAATTGGTTCCAAGTTACCAGATATGGCTCGGTAATATGGTGGAGGTCGGGAGGAGTATGATTAAGGCTATCACAGACTCGGTGTCACTGTGAGAACCCTGGCCCTCAGAGGTTCCAGACGGATCCTCATAGTGTCTGTGGCTGTTTTCAGGGTCAGTGATATGTTATAGAGTAGAAGTACTTTGAAGAATGACATTTTAAGTGCTTTTGCCTTTTCTACAGCACTGATTTGCTTAAGCAATTGAGTTTTAAGCTTGATTTTGTATTTCGTAATTTATATTTCTAGGAAGTGTTCATAAGCCATGTCTAAGTGATCCACACCTGTAATGCCAGCAGTACTTTGGAGACAGAGGTAGGAAGATTTTGACTTTGAGACTAGACACATGGTGAGAACCAGGCCAGCCTGGGTTGTATATGTCCTGAGATCCATCTTACATAAGAAGAATAGAAGGGCATAGGGTTCCAGGTTACAATGAGGAAGAACACGAAGTCATCATACGTTGCATCAGACTTACGTTATTTCCAATTATAAGATGCACTCTTATGTTTCCGACCATCAGGGACTGCACATACCACAGAGTACAAGCTGCATAGGATTTCAGTCTCTCGCTTTGAAATCCTACAAATTTCAGACCTGAGATACCCTGATTTATGAAGCTCAGGATGGAGTGACTTCTTTGGTTGCCTTGTTAGCAGCAGATACACTGTTTGCAGGATTAGCACCCTGGGGTTACAAAACTGGCCCTGGCTGACGGGATGGTCACCCTGTTTCCCAATCCAGTGTCTTTGCTACTGTGGGCGTTGCCAAGCTTTTTGTGGTGGCATCCTGTTGGGGCCCAGCTGGAAGTCTGAGCAAGCAGATATCTGCATAGTGCACAGGCGCCTTTGAGGAAACACAAAGGCTAGGAAACGAAAATGAAATCCCACTGTGGCTTCGCCAGCTTTCCAGTCTTCAGTCAGAAAGCAGACTTTCAGAGTTAACGTGGAGATTTCCCATCCACCCAGCAGTTCAGCCCTCAGCCTTTTCTACAGCTTGGAGAACAATGAAAAACTGGGAAAAAGTTTTCTTTCAGAGTTAACCTTGAGGGGTAGAGTGGACTGGAGACATAGCTTGGTGATCAGGAGCACTGGCTGCTCCTCCAGAGGATATGTGTTTAATTCTCGGCATCCACATTCCAGCCCACAGCTGTCTGTAACTCCAGTTCTAGGGAATCTTATGTCCTCTTCTGACCACTGGGCATGCAAGTGGTGTGCAGACGTACACGCAGGCAAAATATTCATACACATAAATAAGTCGAAATGTAACGAACAGACAACGTTAACATTGACTGCCAACAAGTAAGTCAGCTCATGCCATCTGGAATATCAATTTGTCTGACTTTTACTTGGACAAAGGCCCAGATGATAAAAGCAGATGCTAACCTGGGAAAGATCCATAAACTACCAAATATTTGTTTAGTAGAAAACAGAACATCAACTGTTTTAGCTTTTTACTTTCTTATATGTCTTCAAGCAGTTTTGTATTAGATTGTATGAAGTTGTGCTGTTTATGGGACACACACACACACACACACACACACACACACACACACACTGGTTCACAAAAGATGTTAAAGCTAGTTTAAGATGCTATTCTTAGGACCAGTACAGTGATGCATGCCTGCACACTCTGGAGGCTGAGGCAAGAAGACTGATTACAAGTTAGAGGTCAGCCTGGGCTATGTTGTCTCAAAGAGGAAAGGAAGAAGAAAAGAAAGGATAGAAAAGGTGGGTGTGTGGGAGGGAGGGAGGGAGGAGGAAGGAGAGAGGGAAAGAAAAGTGTTCAGGAATAGGGGGAGACAGGGCAGGGAAAGAGGGGTGGGGAAGAACAAAAGGGAAGGAAAAAACGCTTTTTCACCCATTGACTTTGTTTGCCTTTACATGTGTTGTATGCTTGTTCTGTTAGTTTATAATTTATTTTTATTTTATATGCATTGGTTTTTTGCCTGCATGTATATATGTGTGTGTGAAGGTGTCAGATCTTGGAGTTAAAGACAGTTGTGAACTGCCATGTGGATGCTGGGATTTGAACTCGGACCTCAGTGCTCTTAATCATTGAGCCATCTCTCCACCCCTCCCTCAGGGCCCCCCCCCCCGTTTCTTTGGGTTTTGTTTGTTTTTGAGACTAGCCTCTAACTCAAGATCTTCCTGCCTCTGTCTCCCAGGTGCTGGGACTACAGGTATTTGGCATGATACTAGCCTTCCATCAACTCTTTCTGCTACCCTGAAATAGTTTTTATAAGCTGTTGATCTGGGTATGTAGAGATGGCTCAGCACATGCCACTCTTGCAGAGGACCTGGGTTTAGCAGCCACGTGATGGCTTACAACTACCCATAATCCAGTTCCAAGGAATCTAATACCTTCTTCCAACCTTTATTGTCCTGTACACACATGGTACAAAGACATTCATGCAGGCAAAATGCTCATACATTACAATAAGTCTTATTTTAAAAAAACTTTTTAATTATTACTTTATGTGAATTGGTGTTTTGCCTGCATGTCTAACTGTGTAAGGGTGTCAGATCTTGGAATTACAGACAGTTGTTAGCTGCCATGTGGATGCTGGGAATTGAACTCAGGTCCTCCGGAAGAACAGTCAGTGCTCTTAACCGCTGAGTCATCTCTCCAGTCCAGTAAATCTTTTTTTTAAGTTGCTGACTTTCTCATTAATGAATTAAAACAATCTGCAACATAGTGTCTTGTGCTGTTATAACAAATACCCATGGTTGGGTAATTTATAAAGAATGGATTTATTTCTTGCAGTTCTGGAGTATAGTGAGTCCAAAATCAGGGGCTGCATTAGGCAGAGGGCCATTCCAGCCACTCCATGGAAGAAGAGAGAAAGACAGGACATGCCTATGTGAGTGAGAGAAGAATGTGGTCACATCGATTCTTTCAATGAGCCTACCCTCTGATAACCAAGCCACTTCCACAGAGCCCCAGTGACCTCAGGACTGCTAAGGTTCCACCTCGGTGCCATTGCAATGGGGATTACATCTCTGACAAATGAACCTTGGGGATCATAGTCACAGCACCATTCTTTTTTTACTTGAAGTTTGGGGTTATTTGTACTGGAGCTTATCAGTTGTGCAGCCTTGGTGTTGGGGTATAATTTTGGGGGTTGCTTAAACTCTAGAGATTCCAGTTTCCTCATAGAGTAAGGAGTTGAGCAGGCTCCTGATGCTCTTTCTAACTCAAAGCCGCTGTCCCCAGCTGCCCCACTGGGCCTTCTCTGAGTTTGGTGTGGTCACACTTACTTCCTTTTTATTTTGACTTCCTACCAAGCAGCTGTCTTTAGTGGGCTTTCTTCAAGCACCAGGGGAAAGAAATGACTGACTCACTCTTTCTGGAAGGCAATCTGAATACATAGGTCATCATTTTAAATACGAAACCTATCATATTTGATGTTTCTAATTCAAGGAATTGGCCCAAAGAAAGACACATGAAAGAATGTTCTCAGCAGCATCATTTATAACACTGAATGATGGACAAAGAACTAGAGGTCTAGCTACTTGGACCTGGGGTAAACAGTGTGGTAAAGCAACATAATGGGATACTGTGCAGCCAAGGAATGGTGAAACTGGTATTTTACTAAGATAAAGACACTGTAAAGCAGTATGTGTCATCTGAGCCCACTTATATAATGTATATGTATGGATGATGTAATAGAATTATAAATTAACAAGCAAAAATCTGGACACTCACTATTCTATGGGCTCATTTCTATTAGTGCATTTGTAAGCACAACACAATACAGGTGATAGCCCTTTTCCTTATTATACTTTAGTAAACATTTCTAAATTGATTCACTTTTTTTTTTTTCCTCAAAGAAGCAGATATCTTCATTAGCAAGAGAGTAATTCAATGGGTGGGACACATAGCAAGCCTGCTGGCCAACAATGGGATTAACTGGTTATCTTGTTTCAAAGCCCTGGTCTCTGCTATTTAGAACTTTGGTGACTGGGCTTAATGCTGCCTTATGCAAATGAAAACACCAGGCCCCTGTGTAGTGAGATTATGATACCTTGTAAATATTTGTCCCTCCTACTAGTTTAATATAAAGCTGATTGGCCAGGGACAGACAAAAAGAGCGGGCAGGGCTACCAGACTAAAAATCTCTAAAAACATCTCAGAGCAGGGCAGAGCCACCAGAGACACATCTCAGAGATACCAAAACAAACAAACAAAATTAAAATGCTGCTCTAAAAAAAAAAAAAACCAAGCTGCATGGCTAAGCAAAATAAAAATCATAGATTAAAGATAAAAAATTAATAAGTTATATGCGTAGGCCCTAGGCACATCAACATAAAATTAATATAAGCATCTGTGTGTTTCTGCCAGACTGCCTGATGGACTGCCAGACTGCTGGTCAAACTTCTGGTCTATGCCCAAAAGTCCGGGCCAAAAACCTAATACAACATCCCCGTATTGGGGCAGGCCTTGATCAAGAATCTAGGGTGTTCTGTTGGTGGCCATGGCTAAGCTAGTGAGTCATCTTCCTCTCTGCCCTGGAGTTAGGGAGTTAGTTGCTAGTCACTGTGGTACTCACCTATCTCTCCTAGACAATGTCTCATTATATGACCCAGAATCATTCCATCTTTCTATGCATCCTAAAATTTGGGATGCCTATATCCCAGCTTCCTGAGAGCTGAGACCACAGGTATGCACTACCACACCTAGCTCTAGGCTCTGTCTTTCTTCCCTTCCTCCCTCCCTCCCTTCCTCCCTCCCTCCCTTCCTCCCTCCCTTCCTTCCTCCCTCCCTCCCTTCCTTCCTCCCTCCCTCCCTTCCTTCCTTCCTTCCTCCTTTCCTTTCTTCCTTCCTTCCCTCCATCCCTCTCTCCCTTGCTAAATTAATCTCAATTACATACAAGGGTTGACTATAATATGGAGTCACATTTTTTATTCCAGGCATTAGTTATATGGTACATATCTTTTTTCCTCTAGTTAAAAAATAGGAGCAAACTATTATTTTCCTTATGCCTTGTTGATTCTATCCAACCCATGCCAAATCCCTGTAATTTCAAACTCACTAAGCATCACTGTCTTTGAGCAAAGTATCATTTCCCCAGATGCTTTCAACCCAGTCCAAGTAACAAGGGATGTGATCCAGGGTAACTTTAATAAAGAGGCCACTGCTCCAAATAACACGAGGAACACCCATGATGCCAACCTGTTCAATATGATTACATAGAAGTGCCAGGACTCCACAGAACCTTGTAGACACACAGTGAACCCAAGAGCAGTATGCATCCAGGGAGGGAACAGAGCATACCAGGTTCACTAGACCTGCTGGTGGTAGGCTCTCCCAAGAGTGGTCTGCCAGAATAGCACAGTGAAATGTGAACTTAGAGCACTATCTCTGGGTCTTAATAATAATCATAATAAAAAGAATAGTCCAAATGTTCAAAGGGAAAGAGCTAGAGTGCAGGCATGGAGCTACAACTTGCAACATCAGGATGAGAATTTTGCAACCTGAGATGTTTTCTGTAAGCCCAGGATGATCATGTACGTCTTCTGGGCACAAATTCTCAGTTAAGATCAGGGGTAGGGTGGGGAAACACTGAAAAGGGAATTTACAGTGTAGGCAAATGTACAGCATGGTTATTCTCATTTTCAGGCAGATGATCAGTAATTCCAAGGGATGAATCACTGAGATGTGAAACTTAGTGCAACACAAAGGCCTTCTTCATCACAGGGAAGTTGCTGAGTCCCTGAAGGCTATTTCACACAGGACTTTCATACCAAGTACTACCAGTGCCTGCACAGGTACAAGTCACTGTCCCCTTACTGTGCTGATTTTCTATAATAAGCACCTGAAGTCTCAGTACAGAACAACCTGGAAATGTTGGAGAGTCAATAGCCAAGGATGGCTCTCAGCTGGGGCAGTCAGAAGTTGATGCAGGAAGGACCCCACTTCCTCAGCAGCTCACAGCCTGCCAGAGTTTCTGAGATTGGCTGAGCCTGGTCTTGGCTGCTTCTCTTTGTTGCCACGTTTGCTGTTCCCCTACTTGACTTTCCTGTGCCTATTCCCTAGACAAGATGCCTGTCAGGACTTCCCAGGCACTAAATGCTCAGGTGCTCATATCTGTTTTCATAAAATGGTGTAGAATTTCACATCATCTACACAACACTCTTATGCATCCTAAGTAGTCCCTGGATCGCTTACAATTCTCCATACAGTGTAAGCACTGGGTAAGTTATTCTATTATTGTGTCATTTCAGAAATAATGGCAAGAAAGTTGGCATGTTCTCAGCACAGATGTAATTATTCCCTGATATTTTTCAATGAAGTTTGGTTGAATTCATGGATGGGAAATGCACAGATATGAGGGCTCACACCATATACCAGCTTTTCTTTAACCACCTTCCCATTGCCACATTGTGTAGTTTGGCTCTTAAGCCTATTGGCTTTTATGAACAATGGAGCAGCAAACGTGGGAGATAACATATCTCTTGGATATACTAAGTAATTTCTTTGGGATGTATACCCAAGGATGGGAGAAACATTTACAGAGAAAACCATGTATCAGTGATAAGATTTTCTCTTATCACTATAAATAAATAAAAAGTTAACCCAAGCTTGTGAATTATAAAGTTTATACTGTTAAAATATCCACACCACCCAAAGTAATCCATCAATTCATAGCGATCTGTATTAAAGTTTAAATGGCATTCTTCTTAATAGAAAAAAACCAATCCTAAAATTCATTTGAAAACACAGAATATACTGAATAACCAAAGCAATCTTCAGCAAGGAGAACAAAGCTACAATCATCAGGAAAACAAACTCCAGAATATTCTACAAAGCTACAGAAATCAGAACAGTATGGCATTGGCATAAGAACAGTCACATAGGCTAGTGAAACAAAATAGAGGGAACAGAAATAAACCTTTACACTTACAGAAAACTGATTTTCGACTAGTATGATTACAGACAAGCAGAGTGGCAAAGGGTGGTTTCTTTAATGAGTAGTGCTGAGGAATGGGATGTCTACATGCTCAAGAATAAAACCAGATCCCTAGCACTAACCATAGCACATGATCATTTGAGGTCATATGTAAAAATTACCTCAAATAGATTAAAGATGTAAACGTAAGAACCAAAATTATGAAGCTACTAGATGATAGCATAGGAGACCTCTCCATTATATTGTTCAGGCCACACATATTTTTGGACACGATCTCAAAAAGACAGACAACAAAGGCAAAAAAAAAAAATACAAAATAGGATTACATCCAACTAAAAGTCTCTACATGGCAAAGGAAATGAGGTGAGAAAGCATTTGAATTTTGAATATGGCAAAGGGTTAATAGACTATATAAGGAACCCAAATAACTCAACAGCTAGGCAAACAGCATTATTTTTTAAAAATAAACAAGGGATCCAAATAAATATGCTTCTAAATTACAATATACAAAGGGTCAATGGGCATATAAAAACAATATTTAACATCATTAATCATCAGGGAAGTGAGAATGGAAGTGAGTTTACCTTATCCAATCAGAATGGCCACTAGAAAGGAAACAACCCTTTTCCCCAAAGCAACAAGAATAGTTGTCCTGACCCTGGAGAATACATCAGCTCTTACTGGCCACTGTAGGAGTATGGTTTAGTATAACCATCATTGAAAATAATATGAAAGTTTCTAGAATCTCAGGCTAGATTCCTGAATCAACGGCACGCTTCTTAAGTAGTTCACTTCTCCCAACCAGCAAACACTGGTATTTTCATTTCAAAATAGGGACTTGGATTCAACATCCGTCCCTTTAAATTCAACACAGGCCTATTGCAACACACTTGTTTATGCACCTTGTGAATGGATTTCTTTAATCAGAGTTTTATACTATTCCCACTCAGGGAAAGAGGACTACTGCATAGCATTCTTCAAACATGGGATTGTAGACTGCAGAGTGAACAGTGGAAGTGTTCGTGGCTATCAAAAGATGGAAATGCTGGAATTAACTATATGCACATGATGGGTAAGTACAGTGTGAAGATGGAGTATTATTACACATCCTGAATAAGAAAGGATATGCTGATGCATGCTACAACATTGGACAGATCCTGAGGATATTATGCTAAGTAAAACAAGCCAGTCAGAGAAGAATAAGTGTCATAAGCTCACTTTACAGAAGGAACCTAAAGTGGCCATAGTCACAGAAACAGAGGGAATGGTGGTGACCGAGACGAGGGGAAATGGAGGACAGTCTGATGAGAACAGATTCAGTTTTGCAGGATGGAAAGAGTTTGGGAAGTAAAGAGTGGCAATGGTTGCACAATAATGTAAATGTACTTAATGCCACAGAAATGGACTTCTTTAAAAACAAGATTTATTTATTTACTATATATACAATATTTTGTCTACATGTATGCCTGCACGCTAGAAGAGGCCACTAGATCTCATTACAGAGGATTGTGAGCCACCATGTGGCACTGGGAATTGAACTCAGGACCTCTGGAAGAGCAACCAGTGATCTTAACCTCTGAGCCATCTCTTCAGCCCCAGAAATGAACATTTAAAAGGGCTAAAGTTATATATTTTTATGTTACACATGCTTAGCTATAATTAAAAATAACAACAAAAACAGCTATCATAGTAGAAGACCATTTTTTGCTGTGGGTTTGCTGTAACTATTGAATAGATGTTTGTGCTGTAGAAACTTCCATTTGTAGAAATAATCATAGCATAGGTTCTGACACCAAGTCCTGGAGGAACCCAAGTGTGAAGTAACCCCTCCCCCGCTGCTCTTCCATTGGTTCTTTGCACACCAGATGAGGTCATCTCTGTGTGGGACAAACTCAGATTCTGGGGATAAGATGCTTCCCCACACCTTGACATCCTCTGTTTCCTGGAGCATCAAGAAGCCAAGACAGTGAAGCAAGTCAGCAGTATGGTGAGTGATTACCTCCCAGCTGACAATGCCAGGATCTTTCTAGTGTGACTGTCCTTCTAGACTCAGTGATATCCCAGGAGGCCCCATCTGATGTAACAGGAATGACCAACCTGAACATGCTCAAACCCCATACCTCTCTCCTGTGTCTATGAAGAAGAGTGGGAAAGCCCTGTTTTATTCTGACTTGTAGCATGTTGCTTTAGCTGAGAAAATTTTCTGTGGCCAGATGATTTTTGTCTGAATCAAGTTGACACATACTTGAGAAAGAATCTTGGAGCTGAAGCTGACCTTTGGAATCTGATTTTAATGCTCAGCTTAATCTAGCTATCAAAACACTCAGAGTGAATAGTCATAAATAGTTGCAAGCTGCCATAAGAATCCTACTGCTGTTCATAACATTACTATGCACAACAGCCAAGAGGTGGAAACAAGCCCAGGATCCACAGGTGGAAACATACATAAAATGTGGTAGATGCATACAATGAGATAATACTAACTTTAAAAGTAAATTCTGACATGCTACTAGATGGATATAGCCTTCCTCTATTGTGTGATCCCAAGACCATGCTGGCTGGCTGTATATCCACACATTAGGCTCATTTATGCTTTTATTTGTTCGTTTAGTTTTTAGTTGTGTTGGTTATTTTGTATTATCACCATGATCAAAATGCCTGAAGAAATACCTTGTGGAAGGAAGAACCAATTTTGGGTTATGGTTCCAGAGGGGTCAGTCTGTTATATTGGGAAAGGCATAGCAGAGACAGCAGCTCACATCATGACAAATCAGGAAGCAGGAAGCAGGCATGGAGTGGTGAGGGGGTGGGTACTGGCCTTTATTCCCTTATTCCTTGTTCCCTTTTATTTCACCTGTGTTTCTAGCCCATGAAATGGTGAAGTGGGTCTCTCTCAGTTAATCCTCTGGAGATTCTCTTAGAGATGGGTATGTTCTAATGTCCTAATGTTTCTAAACCCAGCCATGTTGTCACTGAAGATGACCCATCATACAGGTGATGTTAGAATTGGAATCTTGGCCCTTGCATATGCTAGGAAGCTTGCTTGCTAACATTGAACCATTCCGCCAACTCTTGGATTCACTCATGGAAATCAGCTATTCTAATTTATTTCTTGTCTTCACACATAAACACCATTTAAAATCAGTACCAAGTATACAGACTTAGTGAAAATTTATTAGACTGGACATAAGAGTACTTTCTATAACACATGGTGTTTCAGTAGGAAATTAAACATTTAGTCAGCAAAACAAATGCAACAGAATCATTTGGAGATGACAAGACTCATGATACAGATATGCTGTGGGAGACCCTGTGTGGATCTAGGAAGATGGGAAAAGAAGGTTCTTAAGGACAGCTGGAGTCAACAAGAAACACAGAAGATGGGCTAGAAAAGATTCTTTGACTAGTATTTAATTTTTCAGTTTTTATCATGGACTGTGTTGAAATGACAGTTTATAGCCAGAAGTGATGGCAAACACCTGCACTCCCAGAAATCTAGAAGCAGAGACAGGAGGATTTTGAGTTCAAGGCCAGCTTAGGTTCACAGTAACACCATGCCTTAAAATAATAAATATTAAATAAATATATGTTGTTTATTTGAAATTATTGTTCTCAGAATTTAGATCTACATAGTTGGGGTTCCTTTGGTATATTCTCAGGTGGCTCAGAAAATATGCTACTGTGTGTATAGAAAGAGGAAATCTCTCTCTCTCTCTCTCTCTCTCTCTCTCTCTCTCTCACACACACACACACACACACACACACACACACACACACACACACTCTGACACCCTACACTCTTCTGTACTTACAAAGACAGACAGTGGTAGAGCAAGTGGAGACAAGTCTAAGCACTTAGGGAGCTGGAACTATGGTAATGAATGGGTTTACAGGAATTGTTGTGCTATGATGGCAACTTTTATGAAATTTAAAACTCTATCAATAAAAACCACTCCCTTCTCAGGAAATGAAACCTCCTTCCAACAGTGCACCCAAGAATGACAGCAGCTTCTGGGGACCATTTCTTTGATTTTTAGTGTGTCTCCAAAACTCACTTTTCATATTCTTGTTGGGAGCTCTTTCTTCCAGAAAGTTCTGTCAGTTCTGTTCCTTGCCCTCAAAAATCTGTAATAATGCACATTTGGAACAGCGGAAGTGAGGCCAGCTGCTCTGGGAGCCACACCTATTCCTGCTCAGACTGGCTGTTCTGGGGCATGGAGACCAGTGCCAGTGGCCACCAGACAGGACTTCTTGTTCCAGGGAGAAGTTAACATTCAGCTTCCCGATGAGTCTGGGACCCACAGCTATAGTCTGAAGTCTTCTCTGGCTCTTGCTCCTGTGGGACCCCTGAGGCAAGGCTGTAAGTGCTCTATGCCTCAGTTTGTTTACCTGTAAAAGGGATAATGGACGATGGTAGGTTGGTGGAAAAATGAAGGGAGCCAGTGTGGAAATTTATCCAGCACTTTGTGGACATAAGGCCCCAGCCAAAGTCAGCCCATGCCAATGGTGGGAACAGCCACTGAATGGGTGAGAACATTAGCACACAGGAGTGTATGTGAGTGCAACCCTTCACTCTCACGCATATACACTGACACAAACACATCTACATACAGATGCATTTACATACATATATACTGACATGTTTATACATACACATATAGACACCTACATACATACTCACACAGTGACACACACGTATACATGTACACACATGCATACATACATGTACCACATATACATTCACATAAACATACATAGATACCTACACACACATATATATATAAGCACACATAAATATGTAGTTGTTTTGTTTGTGACAGTTGGTCTCATATTCACTGTGTAGCTAAAGAGGATGACCTTGAGCTGATATTCCTGCCTCCACCTCTCAAATGTTGAGATTACAGGTGTGTGCCACCATAGCCAACATAAACATATGTCTTTATTGAACTCATCCAGAGGATTTAGCTATCAATGGTTCCAGAAAGGAGTGACTTTTCATTTCACTATATTGTTAACTTTGATGTCACTTGAAAAAAGACGAATTTTCTGAGTGGGTAAAGTATTTGTTGAGTGAGCATGAACATCCTGAGTTTAGATCCCCAACACCTGTCTAAAACACCCAGGATCAAGGTGTTTACCTGGAATCCCAGTGACGAGGGACTGAGAGAAAAGAGGGGAACAGGGTGAGGGAGAGGGCTTACTGGTCAGCCAATTTAGATACTAGGTTCAATTAGACACCATTTCAAAACATAGGGAGAGCCATAATGGTAGTGTACACCTTTAATCCCATCACCCCATCCCTCCTGCAGAAGCAGGAGGATCTTTGAGAGCCTGAGACCAGCATTGTCAATACAGTGAGTTCTAGGAAGGCAAGACTACATAGTGAGACACTGTCCTTTTCTTTCTTTTCTTTTTAATTTGAGCTGGGTATACTGATGCAAATCTTTAATCCCAGCACTCAGGAGGCAGAGGCAGGTGGATCTCTGTGAGTTCTAGGCCAGCCTGGTCTACAAAGTGAATTCCAGGACAGCCAGGGCTGCTGTTACTCAGAGAATCCCTGTCTCTAAAAGAAAAAACAATAAAAGAAGATGGCATTGGATGCCAACTTCTGGCCTACACACACACACACACACACACACACACACACACACACACACACACAAGAATAAAGAGTAAAAAGTTAAAGTTTAGTTCATGTAAATAGTGATTGCAGAACTTGAATTTTTCTGAATTTGAGTTTGTAAGCTGGGAAACATGGCAGGGGACATCCAGGCTTGGAGATTATTGAGCCAGAAGCCAAGCTGCTCTGGTGACAGGTGACTTTTATCCCCTTCAGCAGCCTGCCACCAAACCCCAGAGGGTGGCTTGTTGCATCCCATATGATTTCCATCACTGGTCTCCCAAAGGAGCTCTATTCAAATAGAATAGTAGAGATGCAATGCACAGCCACACCATCTCACAGTTTCTGAAAGGAAGGGAGTCCTCCAGCTCCTGCTCTCTGTAGTTACCACCTCTCCAGTCCGATTTTACAGAGCTTTGAAAATCCAGCCCAGAAGACTGAGTTAGTGAGCAAATCAATGGAAATGTCCCCGGGTTGCCTGACATTTTCTCAGCTTTCATGAGGCTTCCTGCTGGTGATGAGCCATTCTTTCCAACATTTATTTATTTACCCAAGTGTTAGTATTAGTCACATCTCTTTGTTATTCAAGCCTTTTATAAGGATCGTACATATAGAGAAGAACACAGTGTTTCTTAGATGGCTCACACCAAGCCTTGAAGCCACAGCACTGTAGATGTGATATGGGTGGAGACAGGATTACACTGTCCTGACTTTAGGGACATCTCAGGAAGTCAATGACACAGGCACAGGAAAGTTAAAAAGTACATGTGGCCATGTGTTCAGCAGGCACCATCCACCATCCCACCCAATTCACATGTCTCCTTGAGCACCATGTATTAACAGCAGTTATAGATGAAGAAACAGTGTATGAGGTGTGGTGCTGCAGAGGATGATGGACTGACCAGGCTGGGGCCTTTTCGTGAAGCAGCTCAGAGGCACTAAAGTAGCATTGGGCTCTGACTTCTGAAAAGCTGCTGTGGGATTGGAGAAGGTAGGAAAAGCCTCCACAGGTCACAGACCCGAAGGCTGTGCAACATCCTCTTCCTCTCCAGTCTGGCCTCCCTGCATCTGTGCATCCTCCCTGGCTAGTGGGCATTTCCTTCCCTCTAGTGATAAGAGATAACTGCCCAGGGCTGAGGGTTGATCTGGAAGCCAGAGAAGCCAGGAAGTTTATTTCTCTGCTGAGAGACCAGTTCAGTTCCTGGGAGCAGCCCTCAGCCTCCTACAGCTCCTTCCCCAGGAAGGAATCAGTCACTGCAGTTCTGGTGTCGGATGTCAGAGGTCATTTTTGGGTGTCCTATGGGACCTTGTGTATTTTGACTCATGTGGTCTTCCATAAGACCATTTTGACATTTAAATAAAAAGATGTTACATACGAAAAACCCATGAAATTTACACACAAATCTAGACTTATAGCTTCTTACAAATCAGCACTGGATCATTGTGTTGCTGTTTGCAGTAGTATTTTTATATTTCAATGAATTTTTAAACACACAAGAGAATCATGCAATATTGTCTACATTGGATGCAATTCTGGACCACAAGCCTGAACATTTTGCAGCTGGTTGGGTTATAGAAGGCCCTTGATTTTATCTTCATTGCTTACTGAAGCCCTTGTGTTATCTGGTATTTCTGCAGTATTTTGTGTCCTGAATTACCAACATGGTAAGACAGAATTTAGCTCCTGCAAGAAGCCAGAGCTGAAAGGAGATCATGACTTTGTCATGAAGCACACCTGACCACTCCCAACTGGATGAATCATACATGAACACCTCTCTGGTTAGGTTGAGGGCACATGCATAGGACTGAGGATTCCTTAATGGCTTGGTTTTTGATGACCTGGAAAACTACCAATTTCAATAAAAGCAACCCATTTTATCCATTTCCCACTAAGACTCATAAATGTCCCCCGGGCAGGGCAGCACTGCAGCATTTCTCTCTTGGAATCCCTCTCGCTCTTGGCTGTTCTTTCTCACCTTCCCTTAATGAATTTGGTTTGCTCCCTCTGATTTCTTATTCTTCTTGGGCAGGTGTGAAACAACAAACAAGGAAGCTGGTGACGTGGGGAGTCTTGGATGCCCCTCGATCATCTGGCACACTAGTTCCTCAATTTAAACTCACCAAGAGCCAAGATGGTAACATCCTCTCACAAAACCCCATCCTCATGTGGACTGGACCCCTCAGTTCACTTGTTTGGTGCCTGGCTGTGGACTGAACTCTGTAATTACCCTCCTCAGCTCTTGGCATGCCCTTCTTGACCTTGGCTTTCATAGTGTCACCCACATCAACAGAAAGTTTGCTCAGTGGATCATCCTCTCAGGAGTGATATAGCAGTTTTTGATTCTTGTGCTATTTAGCAGTGAGATCATGGCATGTACAAGAAGACCCAGGGAAACTGGTATTTCCTATCAGAACACCCAGTTTGCCTTCACTTTGACAACTTGAGTATGGCAAAGGGACACATAGCTCCCTTGAGATGGACCATCCGCTGTCTGCTTTGCTATAGACCCCGCTATTCATTATTGTCCTTCATTCTGAGGACAAATGTCAGTTGCCATCTATCTCCTTTGAGCTGGGTTGGCCTTGCTTGCTTCAGTTATCATCTGTATCCTGTAGGCACTCGAGCCTGGAGCCTTGGTGTACTCACTCCAGCAATTTCTGACAATCTGCAGGAAGAGAGTGTAGCTCAGGAAAGAGAAAGGACCTGTTCTCGGAGCCCACGCTCTTCTTATTAGCCCTGCTCTTAATCTCTGGTCCTTTGGCAGATCTAAGGCCCTGGCATGTGTTTATCTTGTTGTTGCTGCTATGTATGTGTGTGTGTGTGTGTGTGTGTGTGTGTGTGTTTGTGTGTTGCCTGCAAGCATACCTGTATACCACTTTCATGCCTGGTGCCCATAGAGGCCAGGAGATGCCATCAAATCCCCTGAGACTGGGGTTACAGATAGCTCTTAGCCTACCTTGTAGGTGCTTGAAACTGAACCCATGTCCTCCAGGAGAGCAGCAAGTGCTCCTAACTGCTGAGCTAGCATCTTTCTGGCCTCATGTGTTTGCTCAGTCATGATATGACACAGGGAACAGGGCAGGATTAACAAGTTAGCCTTGCCTACCTAGAGATACCTTGTCTCAAAACAAACAAAACAACACCACTCTTCCCTCATCAACAAACAATCAAACAAATAAAATCAAGAAAATAATTGCCTTGGAGAATTCAGTAAAATGCAATCAATTCTCATCTCAGCCTTCAGTGAGTTTTCTCCATCAAGGGTAAATACTTTAGGCTTTGAAGGCAATGAGGGTGATGCCACTCAGCTCCACAACTCTATAGAGGAAACCTAGACCATGCAAACCATGGTTGTTTGTGCGCATGCCTTCAGCTGTATATAAATAAAGCTTGGCCTATAGATCTTCATTTTTGAGGGATACAGTTTTCTGACTGCCCTCAATGACTTGGTGGTCTCTCTCCTCTGCTTCTCTTCCACTTCACACATTGTGTTCCATGAATTTCTTTATTTTTTTTTTAAGGTACTGGTTAATTGCTTCAAGGATGTAGCTGAGGTGAAAGACTACTCGCTTATCATACAGGAAGCCCTGGGTTTGATCTCTAATACCACATAAATTGGGTGATATGAACATGTCTAAAATCGCAGCACTCAGGAGGTAGAGGCAGAAGGATTGGAAGGCCAGTGTCATCCTCAGCTACAAAAAGTTTAAGGCTAGTTTTTTCAGGAGGAGGGCTCAACACATGTTAAACATATGGTCTGTGAATGAAATGCTCCCTAGCCCTGGGACAATCTTTAAAACAAAACAGGAGTTTTCAATATTCTTCCTTTGTTACCTTCCAAGTAGGCTGCCCGGGACATGAAGACCCATGTGCAGAGGGCCATCAGGCTGGTTTCAAATGGCTGGTATCCTCTGAGAAAATTCGTGAGGACAGTTATACTCTGGCTTGCGGGAGTGACGTTTATAAAGGTGGCACTCTGTGTCTGTCCTCAGCTTCTCAGGGTCTTCCTCAATTCTCAGCTGCATTAAGAGTTTAATCTCAACATCTCACCCAGCTGCAGAACTGGCCCCATTCCTCTCTTCATTACTTGCTGCCTGATTCCTGGTTCTGCACAGAGCCTCTGATGCTGTTCTAGGCCCCTGTATTGGCTGCTTCATTGTTTACAAAGGCCCTTTTGCATCTTTTTCTCCCACACAGTTCAACCTACCTATTCCCCCCCCCCATTTAACCTACCACCATCCCAAGCATCCATACAGGGAGCCCTGCACACACCCCCTTGCCTCAAAGCCATGTTTCTCTGTTATGAACTTCCTAGGTACTGCACACTCAGAGCCCAGGACTAGTCCTGCCATAGTGGGTACCAATTGCCTTCCAGGAGGATACCTGAATTCCATATGTAAACATAAGTCTATATGCACTGTACATTCTTCACTCACTCAGCCAATTTACTGAAAACTTGAGGTTACAGACCATGGATTAGCCAAGCTATACAACATCAAGTCAGTAAGAAAATCTCTGCTCCAGACAAGATGTTAAATGTATGCATTTTCCTTACATTTCCTTTGCTTCCAGAAGGCCTGATGCAGACCTAGCTACAGAAATCGCAAGCAAGAATTATCTCCTAATTTACAGCATGCACCCGAGTCTCGCAACCCCAGCACTACTGAAGTTCAGGGTTGGCTAGTGATCCAGGGTACTGTAGGAAATCTACAAGTTTGGCAGTACTTCTGGCCTCTGACCACTAGAGGCCAGTAGCTCCTCCACTCAAGCTGTGGCTGCAGCAACTATTGCTGGAGATGAAGAGACCAGGACTGAACAAGCTAGAAACAGTGGCCTGCACCTTCAAGACTCTGAGAGAAGCCATGACTCTGGAAATATGGAAAGCAAGAATGAGAATTTCCCCCACATAAATAATACAGAGAGAAAGCAATCACAGATTACCCAGGCAGGTACAGCACAGGTCTGAAGTGAGCTAGAAACCAAGACATTCACACCACAAACATCACTCAATGGCTCCTTCTCCTGCCATACTTTGATCATAGCAGAGTGTCAGATATCAGCAACAGCACCATGGCTTCCACGGCCATAGATTGATTGATATTTTCAGAGTACACACTGGAACCGATTCAGTTTACAAGCTAGGTGGAAAGGTGACATTACTCCATTTTCCAAAGGGGAAGGTGGACCTCAGTCTTCTCTCTCTCTCTCTCTCTCTCTCTCTCTCTCTCCTTCCCTCCCTCCTCTCTCTCTCTTTCCCTGCCCCCCTCCTTATTTCCTGGTCCTGAATCTCTGGGCTCAAGCAATCCTTTTATTTTCCCCTCAAAAATAATTTAGCCTTCACAGGTGTCTGCTGCCATACCTGTCTTAGCCTTGCTATTTGGTTTTTGAGACTGGGTCTCTATTATCCAGGCTATTCTTATACTCATGTGCTCATGTGACCCTCTTGCCAGGATTAGATACTTGTAATCAGACAGTTCAAGGTTTTTGTTTTGTTTAAAAGCAACAATGAAGTCCCCTGAAGCCTACATGGAAAGCAGCAGACAACAGCGTCAGACACTGCTGGCCACAGTGTGCTGGAAACTTCCTCCACATTGGTTCTCATTGATTTTGGCACACACAGCACCGATATCTCATAAGTTCATGACATTGCTGGAAAGGCATATCCTGCAGTTTGACGTGGACCACTGGTCAGAGGCCTGTCTACACACCCAGGAAGTGTCATCTCCAAAGAAGGCCACTGTGACTGCTCCATATGGAATTTCTGGAGTGGGCAGTCAAGGATAACTGCAAATCGTCAGACTGCCTGAGCCATGTAGGGTGGAAGTACCAGGGTCCCAGGGTTGTTGGGGTCAAAGCTTAGGTTCTGGAGACCCTAACTAGCAAGGCTTAGCCACCATCCTCAACAGAATGACTAAAGAGAAAAAAAGCAAGATTTATTCATTGTGGCCAATGAATCTGGAAGAAGAAAAAATAAAGGAGTCCAGTGACCATGCATGTCCCAACTCGAGGTTTATGTTTAAGCAGAAGGTAAATGATTTGTGAGGCTTGGCCATCCTGGTAAGGTGTGGTCGTCCCCATTCCTGAAACATCCAGTCAGACTGTGTGAGATTTTCTCCCCTGACTGACATCAGGCTTTGCCCTTGTCTTTCACTTGGCACACGACTCCTTGGATTATTTATACCAATTTCTTGGGGTCCATTGTCTCAACACTTTAATAGCTGAAGGGAAGGGCCTTCTTGTCTCTTCTTAGGCTGCCTGTTCTCTTGCTAGGATGGATATTTACCTCAGGGCAGAGTCCGGCCAGGCTGACCCCAGGCTCTACAATATCTAGCCCTAGGCTGCTTCCCCACCTGTCAAAGGAGGTATTTAGGCCAGAAAAACATTAAGTGTTTGCTGCCCAGTGTGGCAGCCACCAGTCACGTACGGCAGCTGAACACTTAAGCTGTAGATGATACAAGCTGAGACATGCAAGAGTGTAAAACACTAAATAGATTTTTAAATGTATTTTGGCACATATTTCAGGATAACAAGCTACATCTGGTAAAATATACTATTGACAATTTAAAAATATAGTGTAAAAATAAAAAAATATTAATACACAGGGCCAAATAAAGTTTGCCTTTTGGGATTAACTTTACTTGTGTGTTTTTTTGTTGCTGTTGTTGTTAAACAAAATACAACAGAAGCAAACATTTTTCATGTGGCTCCAGAAAACCTTAAATTACATCTGTAGCTTGCAAATGTTTCCATGGGACAATACTATTTTATAGCCTTTCTATCAGTTAATGTCTGGGGAAAAAATGTATTTATGGAAAGCAGAAGCAAAATACCAAAAGCTTTGCAATATCACAAATAAACCGTTACTCTGACTAAATTTCTAATCACCATTGTTTCCGTCACAAGGTATTTTGGTGTATTTGTTGATGGACCATATGAGTGAACTTCCTGGACACCAGTAGATGATGTCACCTATTCACCTTCTCGGGAAATGCAGGGAGGTTGAAGAGACAGTAACACTCTTCTCTATGGGTTTTAATCATCCAGAAAAGGATTTGCTAAATAAAATTTTGGTTAAAATGGGGTGTGGGTCCTAGCTGTCATTTTTCACTCCTCTGGTGGATCTTTCCACTATTATGCTACAGTGACTTGTCTTTGGTTATGCATGTGGAGGAATGAACTGCTAGACCCAGGCAATTCTGAAAACTCATATGCAGAGAGAGCCAGCAGGGTCCAAGGTGCAGTGAGGCTGGTCCAGTTCTGGATGACTAAGGGTTTGCTTGGTAGACAGGATTCCTAAAGACTGGAATGTCATTCCAGGTGTCTGGGAAAGACTGACTCAGTTAAGGTGAGGAGAATCAATCACCCACTTGGGAGAGCCAGATTTCAGCCAAAGCACCCCCATCTTTTACTGTGCCAGAGAGCTCCCCTGGAGTTTCTCTGACATGTAACTGCAGGTTTTTCATTTCTAACAGACAGTCACAGTATCTTGTCTAACCTGTGCAAACCAGTCACACAAAAGGGTCTCTGAAATGGAGTCCCTGTGGGCCAGCTGAGGGTGAGGATGGACCTCAGAGCATGCTAGGTAAGTCTACCAATGTGCCACACTTCCTGTAGTTTTCAGCTGCTTTGCAGTGGGTGCAGGGATGTCCAAAAGGCTGAAGCACCTGTGAGGCAAAGGTGAGCAGGGTCTTTGTGATCCAAACACATTTCCTGCCTGGTTAATTAAGATCAATTTTTACCTTGTCCCTGATTAATTAAGATCAACTTTTACCTTGTCCCTTAGGCTCAGGCAGGTGAAAAGGCCCCTCTTAGTATAGGGAAATTCTGCATACAAGTCCAGGCAGGTGAGGGTGGGCCAGTCAAGGAGGCTCAAAGGCATTCCTATACATGTGGGTGGTGTATGTGGATCACCTACTGCACCATTATTTACTGTTCCGGGGAAGAACTTCCTCCTAGGGGCTGAGTCATAATGACAAGAGAACAGGAAAAACGTCTCCTGATGAAACTGGAGCTATGGATTGAAGTTTAGATCCTGGCACTGTATTGGGACCTCAGCAATGCCTTTTCTCACACCATTTCTACATGTTTGCATACAGGTTTGTGTGCTTGTGTGTGTGTGTATGTATGCATGCATGTGTGTGTGTGTAAACTTAGAGGGCAGGGGACAGCTGGTCTTGGATGTTGTTTCTTAGGTGCTTTTCCCATTTTTTATTCCAAGGCAGGCTCTCTCATTGGCCTGAAACTTTTTCAAATAGGCTAAGTTATCTGGCCATGAACTCCAGGGCCCTTCCTGTCTGTCTCCCATCTTGCTATCCCTAGAATGACAAGTGTGTACCACTGCACTCAGCTTTCTATCTGGGTTTTGGGGACTGAACAAACACTTGTGAGGCAAGTGCTTTATCAACTAAGCCATCTCCCACTCTCTTACCACCCAGCCCCTTCAAGCCCCCACAATACCCCCCACACCATTTCTTACTTCAATTTTATCTTCAGGTAAAAGTGAAAACAGATCCCTACTCACTCTGCCTGTGTGAGATCTGCTATCAGTGGGTAAAGTGGGTCTACCCAGTCTGGAAGGATATCTTAGAGGCAGAGGGTGAGGGATAAATGTTATAAGAAGCAACCTCGGAGACTGGCAGTCAAAAGTTTGGCCTTAGATGCAAGCTGCTGCAGCAGAACAGGTAATAGAGAGTTGAGGAAAAGGCAGATACAACCTGATGGTCCTAGAATGTGAAGGTAAAGCCTGATGATTTGATCTGAAACATAACTTAGATCAATGAACCATATTTGAAGTGTGGCTGGACAGTGAGCATCATGCATGACATCAACTCGTGAAAGAATGAGGTCCTAAGCAGATGGTAAATGTAGTGGAAGAAGAGTATGGACTTGGAGGACTTTTTAAAGATCTGTTAGTACTGGGCCCCTGATTTGGGTACAGAAAGCTTGAAGGAAACTGAGATCCAGGAAAAGAAGGGACCATGATGGCCGAGCACCCATGTTCCTAGATTAGGTCCACCTGGAATGACTCCAGTCTGTAACACTTTCTTATATAATTCTTCCATCTTATATAAATTCATTCATCCAACTCACCTTTCAAATCTGGTTGTAGCTGGTGTACAGATCTATTACCTATCTACAAATATCTGGTTACTCTGCCTAGGGCTCCATGTCTCTCCATCTCCCCATGTTTTCACAGTGGCCTTCTAGAGAAGGAAGACTGTACTTGTCACAGGTGGATAAAAAATATTAACCAAGGTGCTGTGAGCAACTGGAAAACATGTGTGTCCAGCATAGAATTTATGTGGCTTCCAGGATGTGACCCTACAGGAACAATGGCCAAAGACATCCACAGTTATTCTGGGATAGTCAGACCATCTGGGGCTTTTCCACATGCCTTGTCATCCCTAACCTAAGTTGCTTCCCCAAGCCAGGACACATGAGAATCCACAAATCAAAGCTTGACACTGGTGATGAGCAACTCTGGTTTAGAACACATGCTGTGTAAGGGGGAGGTATCATCGCTGGGGTTGCTGAGTGGCTTTCAAAGATTGAGCTCTGCACAAAACCACAAAGGATGATAAGCCTAATGTGGGATTCAGCTAAGAACCAAGAATCCTCATCTTTTATGGTATCTATAAAGGAGTGCTATGCCTATGCATAAGTATCATTCTAAAGTTTAGGATCACTACAATCTTCCAATCTCAGCTGTCAAGTGAATGCTCACTTCCTTAACAGAGATTTCTCTGGAAGCCTAGGGAGGGTTGCCTGTTCTCAGAGGTCCCAGGGAATGTCTTTTTCACAGCTGGTAATACTGTGCCTGACAATGTGCTCATTTTAGTAGTTATCTTTCTTTGCTACAAGACTAAAAGTTCCTTGAAGTCAGGAATGTCTTTTGCTTTTTTTCTCCAGCTGGCCTGGGTCAGAGCTTGGAATCCCAGGTGCTTAAAAGGCATGGTGTAAATAAAACACGAAGCATAATGGAAGAGCCCATGAGTCCTAGAATGTGCTGAGGGCCATATCATATGGGCCACTGGACTCCAGTTTATTATTAATAAATGTTCAAGGGGCATTATAACCTCATACCTAATGCTGGTGAAGAGCACAGACTAACAATGTACATCAACACAAGGAAAGGGAAAAAACTACAGAAAAATGACTGCCATTTCTGTGAACATCTAACTTAAAGTATATAATGTAAGCGCTGTCAAAGATATAGATAATAATAAATGGTTCAGACATCTTTGGCAGATTTTCCCCAGGGGTCTGACCCAGGAGAGTCACAGAGCAGGACTCCCAGTATGCTTAGCTAGCTTTTGTCTCTTCCCTGGCTGATTCCTTTACATAACATCAACAGTATTACAAGCCAATTGTTGTGCCTGCTTCTCCACAGAAAATTAAAAATAAAAACAAGCACTTTCCCAGAACTGAAAAACAAACAAACAAACAAACAAACAAGTAACAGACCAAAAAAAAAAAATCATTAAGATGGACAATTTACTGGGTCCAAAAGGACCTCTTCCTCAGAAATTTTCAAGTGCAGTTTTGACCACACTCTATTTTCTTTCTTTCTTTTTTTTTTTTTTTTGCCTTGACTTTGAAGTCTAACCACTATGTAAGCTATGATTCTACAGGGCTCCCTGTACATCCTTAGGTGGTGATTAAGGACTAGTCAATACTTAGGCTAATTTAGGTAATGCTTTGGGATAAAGTAGGGCTTGAGATGGTGCCTCTGCAAACATATCTCTGTAAGATACAATCTAGGCTTCTGGGGTTCAGCTCCAGGTCCCCAAGAGACAAAGGCCTTACCTCCTCCCATCTGCCTCATGTGGGGAGAAGTTACAGGGTCTGATGAAAGCTGAGAAAACTACTTGGGGACTGAGATTACTTATTCCGACGTAGCTTAACTACCTGAACGGAGAATGGAGGTCATTTGTGTCAATATAACTTAATTCTTCTAGAATCTTCTTGCCCATAGAGCAAGACTATAAACCAATAAATAGTTTTTCTATTTGCTGCAGGAAATCTCAACAGTTTGCTCACTTGGGAGAACAGCTTGCATTTGAATGATTTACAAAACTCCCCTCAAGAGCCTCTGTCCACTAGCTGAAATCTGATGGCATTCTGTCTTGAAAACACTCAAAGGACTTGGGACTTAACTTCCAAACCCTATCAATACACCTTCCTGTGGTCCCTCACCTAGATACTACTATTGGTGGGGCCCTCATTTCAGCAATAAACTCAATACACTCAAGGCTTTTGGTGGATTTTCTACAGTCAACCTTTGCCATGGTATCAGTCACAATTTCTTTGAAAACAGGGAATACAGATAAGATCAAAACCTTCCCTATTAACATTTCAAGGCTTTAGAATTCCTAAACATAAGCACTTTCCCCCCTCAGTAATAAAGCAATAAAGTCTCTTTGGTGTTCCTCCTCTGGGGACAAGGGCCATTGTTTGGAACACCTGACTGTAATACATTTCAAGTGTGTATATTTAACCTTCTTCATTCTATACACCCCACCCCACCCCCGCCACCCTGGCATGGGGGCCCTGATTCAGGATTTTGTAAAATAAATTTGCATTTATTTGAGTGTATAAGTAAACAAGTTAAAAAAAAAAAAACACCACCACACACACAAAAGGGAAACTAATTTGCAAGTAAACATTAGAAATGACTATCTAATCTTAAACACGTGAACACTATATAAAATACCCTTTTAAGAGTTTTCCTCATTAAGCCAGAAAGTTACTTTAGGCCAGCAATTCCTGATGATACAGAAAAGTGATATGGTTTGAATCTTGTCTTATGCTTGCCCCACCAGAAGAAACCTTTGGGTGTTTGGAAAAACACACCAGGAACTGATATTTAATCAGCCTACAGTAAGGTCCGGGAACCATTGATGTTTTGCTTTGGTTTTCTTTCGCACTTTAATGATTTAGTCAGCCGAATACATTGGTCTCACACCATTAATTTTCTGGAAAGCAAAGTCTGTTTTCATCCCAAAAGCCAGAACAGCTCACCAGTACAGTGTTTCCCCAGGGTCCTACAGTGTGGCATCTCTGCCCCAGCCCTGAGCCAGTGAGGAAGTATTAAAACACAAAAGCCCCAGCTAGTGAGCACCAACCCAACTTTCAAGCCAGCTCCCCTGGCCCCAGCTGGTTCAGCTAGCAGGCTTCCAGGCTTCAATCTGCAGCTTCGGGTGCCTGCAGCTCCCCCAGGCAGCCACGCAGAGGAAGCAGAGCTGAGATCCCAAATCTGGCTTCCTTTTACCTTAAAGAAACTTCCTCGCTTGTCCAGACCGCGGGCGCCCATGGTCCAAGCTGACATTTCCCCCAGAGAGGCTCTACTGCACGCCCGGGACTCCTGAAGGTAGAGACATTTTCAATGGTTAGTCCAGCCTGTAGGAAATTCCTTTCTAAGCCACAGAACACTCACAACAACAGTCCTGCCAAGATCTTTTTCCGTCAACAACATTGTGCCATTTATTTCCCACCAAAGCCCTTACATCTCCTTTCAGCCCGATTTCCTGCGGCAGCCAGTACTCTTCCTCGACTGTGCCCCACCTCGCTGCCCCACCCCCTCTGCCAGCAGCTGACGTAGAAAGTCCTTAGGACTCCAGGGAGCATAATGATGGCTTTGTGTATTTGCTTGACCCCATGCTGAAGTCCAAAAGGAACCAATATTACTTGTCCCCATAATCTGCCCTCAAAGTTTATAGATTTCATATAGCAGATCACAGAAGAATGGAGTTCTCTATGTCCCAGGAAATCCTGCTGTTAGGGGGTGAGGTCAGCATTCCCTCAGTTAGCTCTCCTCCCGGGCAAGCAAGGTCAGCAGAAGGGCACTAGGGAGGAATCCCTCTGTTTCCCCCCTTAGAAGCCAGTGAGACTGGATGCAGCCCAGAGAGTCACTGTTTATACAGATCCGCGTTAGTTGTAAGAGGACAGAGGATGTAAGTAAACAGCTCAGATCATCCAGGGGCAGGGGGGTTGGGCTCACTTTGGAACACAGGAAAATTTAAAGGCAGGATAACAACATGGTCCTGAATCATCACCAAGACTATCTCGCTTGGAATTTCCCTTCCAGAACACATCACAGAACCAGCAATATCCACACATACCCTACAAAGCCTTCCACCTTCATTTCTAAGTTAACTGGGTACACACACCTGGTGCAAAAGACTCAGCTGAGCCACTGAGGTGGCAAGGAAAGTCCCCTAAGCCTTACTTATCCAGTGAAACTGACAGTTTTAAATAGAAAAAACACAAGTAATCTCTCTCTCTCTCTCTCTCTCTCCTTTCCCTCTCCCTCTCAACCACACACTACCATTCCCACTTGCCAGGGCACATTGCAGACATGAACAACACAGGAAGCAGGAAGTAAAAACATCACTAAGGAATATTAAAAGTGGTTGGGCTGCAGGCAAGAGGTGGGGAGGCATCAAAGCCCGGGTGACAGGGTCAGCATCAGACACTGAATGTTGAGGACGGCGTTAGTGATGGTCTAATACAGGAAAAGCAAAGTACAGAGCGGTACAGGGGTGTGAAAGCAAGAACCTGTGCAGAAACTCCTCTGGCCCCGAACCACCTCTCAGCTCACATCCACAGTGAGCTGTTTGGTTAGATTCCCACCGAGAATCTCATCTTGGAAAAACAGTCTCTCACATACCCAGCCTTCCATCCAAAACCTCCACTAGTTGAGGTATTGTTCCATATCCTGGTCACTTTAAGTCTCTCCCGCGTTCTGTTCCATCTGTGACCCTGTTGGGATGAAGGCCAGTGTTCCAAAACCCTCCTGGAGAAGTGGCAAGCTTCATGGCAATCCCCTTGACTCCAGAGGTTCAGGTTCCAGGCTCAGCATCTAAGTGGGAGATTAGCTCCAAGGTTTTTGAAGTCCATCCTTATTAGCAACATCCATAGACTGGCGTAACTCCAGAGGGAAAACAGCGCTGTGTTCAGAACTGGAGCGGGATGGGAACCTTGGGCAGCAGACGATTAACTGTTTAGATGCAGAAACACAGCCACGCACTTTAACGAAGTGTACACTTTAAACAAACCTGAGACTTGTCATCTTTTTTCTTCTGGACATTTTCCTGGCAAGAGATTCTGCATAGCCTGGCAATTCAGGAATCACTAAGAGAGAGCCAAGACTTCATTCCTCATCCAGAACTGTTCCTTTATTCGGCTCCAGGATTTTCCATATACTAAAGCTTCGCTGATGAGCTAAAGCACATGAGGAATTTTGCTTTTGGCAATGGAGTTGGCAGAACCCCAAAGTCGGCTGCTGGTTTAGTTAGCAGCTGATACCTGAATACACCTGTACCTCAGGCAGTCCTGATTAAACATCCAGCAGGATTCTGTGGGACTAGTAGATTGTTGTATTTCTTTAAAGGATGAAAGTGATGTCCTTTCTTATTTAAATGCTTCTCCAAGACAAGAACACCTTGACAAGTGCCATAGCATGTACATGTCACATACTAGGAGATGGGGATGGCATCACAAGTTGAACCACACTGGGCTGTGCAAAAACATGTATAAGGTTTGGGTGCCTGGAAGTTTTAGTTCACATCCATTCAATGCAATGGTTTTCTTCCTAACCCATAATTTTTCAATACCCTGGCTCAAACATAGCACAATATCCATGGTTCCTTTCAGCTCCTTATTCTTCCCGCAGATATCATCCAACAGTGGGATCCCCAAACTACCCAGTTACAGATAGACAACAAAGCAATACTATACCATAGCTTGAGATATAACAAAGTTCCTCCAGATTTGGACCACTTAAGACCTTGCCTGGTTTCTGTGAAGGATAAGTCATCAGATTCTTTAAAAATGAGACCCATCTGTCCAGTGTTCTCTCTTTTCAGACACCACCAAAAACTAGCAAAATGCCACTGCACTGCCTTGGAGTAGCCAGGCCTTTCCATCAATCACTGAAAGGATGTAAAGGGAGTCACAGTTGGAAACAAAGGACAAAGGCAGGAAGCAGGTGCTCCTCAGTCTCCTGGAGACCCCAGGCTGGCCCTCTGCAGTTGGCCTCTGTGGCTTTCCAGGTGGTTCTAGGAGCAACTTCTGAGGTACTGAAGGTCTGTTCTTTAAAGTGCAGACGACATCCATGCCCTCTGGCAGCCTGCTGAGCAAGTGTACTTCAAGTCCTAGAAGCCACCTGGGCAGGCACTGAGGCCACCACTCTTGCCTGGACATGACCAAGGCAGAGGTTCTGGTGCATGGCTGCTGACTGATGGAGCTGTTTCAGAGTAACATGCTTCCATCTTTCCTGCTACCTTGCTGGGAGACAGGGAGGGATGGGAAAGGCTGCAAGGCTAGAGTCTGCAGTCAAGCATTGTTTAAGGATCATATGGGATATATTCTGTATGAGCATCATACGTGGTCCAAATGCAAACCAAGATGACTACTGAATCATATGGTGACATTACCCAGGAGACCACATCCGAAGGCTTGGTCTGTTGCTGACAGATATGCTGTTATGTGGCATCTGAACTATTGAGAGGCAGGCTTTTCCCTCCACTGCTTCTCTTATCCCCTTCCTCTTAACTTACCCAAACTACATTCTCTCTACTTGACAAAAATTTATGGTCTCCAATGTAATGGTTTTGAAATCTGCACACACTGAGTAGCTAACTCATGCTAACTGGCATGCCTGCCAGCTTCTGCTTGCTTATTTGGGACGAAAGTCCCAGTGAAGCTCAATCTATATTTTCTGAGAGAGGATCTCACTATATAGCCCTGTGATGTAGAACCCGCTACATAGATCAGGCTGGTCTCTATCTCGGCCTCCTGAGTGCTGAGATTAAAGGTGAGTACCACCACTCTCAGCAAATATACTTTATTATTAATTACAGTCATCATGTTATACAATAGATCTTCCAGATTTGTCTCTCCCATTTGACTGAAATTTTGTATGGTTTGCTCAGCCTCATCCATTCTCCTCTGCTGTTATTTGCTTTAGGTCACAAGTACAAACCCCACCAAAGGACAACAGATGCAACCGTTGGGAACTGATCGTTCAGAGTGAAGTCCAAAATACAAAGTTCAGAGGCTGGAGAGCTGGTCCAGTGGTTAAGAACACTAGTTCTTGCAGAGGACCTGGCTTCGATTCCCAACACCCACACGGCAATTTACAACTGTTTCTAACTCTAGTTCCAGGACACACATAATACAGACATCAGATATTCATGTGAGCAAAACATTCCTACATATAAAATAAAATAAATACATCTTAAAAAAAGAAAGAAAGGAAGGAAGAAAACACATGCAAACTCTGAGTTCCTACTCCCAGATCTAATCATAAACAAACCTTCCTACTCAATACTTCTTTTTCTTTTAGTAGCTGAGTAAAGCATAGTAACCGAGTTTATTTTAGTAAACAAGATCTCATTTTTATAATGATTTTACTGCCAAAATGACTCACCTCAGGGGACCAGTCCTGGTAAGTCCAAACCTGACCAAGGTGCTGCAGCCGCTGCCTGGCCCTTTAAAAAGCTCCTGCTGGAGTGGGCCTTTCTTCCCCTGGAGAAAGCATGGGAGCTCCTGTCTATGTCCAGGAGAGGTCTCTGAGTATTTCCATAACTGCCTTTGCATTGCCAAGGAATTTTCAAGTTGGACAGGAAAATGTTATTCCAGATTCTGGCTCAACAATTCAAGTTATGTGGATTCAAAAACAGTCTTCAGTGTCATGTCTTTCACTCAGCAGTTAAACTTTTTCTTTTTTTTTTTTTAAGACAGGTTTTCTCTGTGTAACCCTGGCTGTTCTGGAGCTCTCCCTACATATCAGGCTAGCCTTGAATTTAGAAATTAGTCTGCCTCTTGAGTATTGGGATTAAAGGTGTGTGCTGTCACCACCCAGCTTCTTTTTTATAAAAGGAAAATTGTATCTTTTGTTCTGTTTTAAAACTGGCTCTCTCAGAATAGCCCTGGTCGGCATTGAACTCTCAGAGTCTTGAGCAGCAATAAGATGTGTATAATCACACCCAGCTTGTAACACAGTTTTGAGATCATAAACACTTTTCATTTACAAGAGAAACAGGGGCTGGAGGACCAGGGTTTGGTTCTCAGCAACCACATGGTAGCTCACATCCACTGGCAGCTCAGGTTCCTGGGGTATCAGATGCTCTCTTCTGACCTGCATGGGATCCTTCACAAACATACTATACACAGTAGACACAGAACTGGCAGGGGTAGGCTCTCTCCTTTCACTGTGTGGATCCTAGGGATCCAACATAGGCCATCAGGCCTGGCACATTCACCGGCTGAGCCATGACAATGATATATATATTACATCATGTCCCATTTTAGAGGAGAAAGCAGCATGATTGGATATGAGAGGTCACTGGATGATGAGGGCAGGGATGTGTACCTGAGTCTGTCTTGAGCAGTCCCATAGATTCATATTTTTTTTTTTTTTTTTGAGCAGGAGGACTGAGGTGACCGTGACATGGGTAAAGATGTTATCCCTTAATCAGGTCTTTAATCCAAAGACACTAGAATAAACTAACAAAGGTTCTGGGACACAGAAAGGTCTCTTGACAAGGGCAACAAATGATAATGATACCTAAGTAGAGGGAGAACAAATTATAGACCTGGTGGGTGCCTGCTCTTCACATCATTGCAAATGTAAGGGGACCATCCAAACGTGGGATGTCCTTCCGTATGCTGTGAATAGCATTCTTTAAATGAAGGGAATGTCTGGCCTATGGCAGGCATCTTAGATGTAGGTGGGGAAATGGGAGCATAGTATAGAAAGTTGAGAGGGTTTTTCCACACAGAAATTCATTTAATTTAAAATTTAAAGAGAATACTTTTGAGAACAAATTACTCTTT
Source organism: Sigmodon hispidus (assembly GCA_004025045.1). Taxonomy (NCBI): domain Eukaryota; kingdom Metazoa; phylum Chordata; class Mammalia; order Rodentia; family Cricetidae; genus Sigmodon; species Sigmodon hispidus. Next base: position 108,086 of record PVIH01002898.1, read on the forward strand.
ATTCTTTAATATCTTTATCTAATTTACTAACAGCTTTGTTATTTGTAAAAAGTAATGAACATTTGAAGGTTTGAGTGGTCTATGGTAGCAGTATTTATACCACAAAACAAGTAAATCTTATATATTAAGTTCAAGGACTACATAAATATGTCCTATATCACTGGGCATGGAGACAAACACATATGTGTTCCCCACATTTGGGAGACTGAACTATATTCCATCTCAAAAAAGAAAAGAAAAAAAAAAAAGCCCTGGATCAAAACACACAACACCTACCTCTCAGAAGTAAAGAAAGAGGAACATTATCGCCACATGCTATATATAATGTAGTACCTGGAAGGTCACAGGGTCTTGAATACCATAAACTGAGTTGTGTTGGGTCTGAATATAAATATCTTCACAGACAAAATGCTCATGGTTTGAAGGCTTGTTATTTAGCCAGTGGTACTATTAAAAGGTGACTGGATCATAAAGACACTAACTTCATCAATGCAATTCATAGCTGAATGGAATATTAAGAGGCGGGGCATAGTTGGAGGGTGGAGCTTATTCCTAGCTTTAGCCTCTCCCTTTCCCCTCCCTCCGGCTCCCCCATCTCTTTCTGCTTCCTGGCCACCAGGAGGTGAGCACCCTATCTCTATGATGCTCTTCTGCCATGATGTTCTGTAGAGTTGTGGGCCTAAAGGGAAAAAAGGTTCTCTCTTTAAAAATCATTTTAATTTTATAAGAGTTACAAGAGGTCACATGATCGCTACCTCCTCTTCTCTCTCCTTGCTGACTGGACCCAGGATCTGTGAAAACAAACTTTCACCAACCTACATACTCCACTTACTTTCTCTTTTTATACTGTGTGTATTGACAACTTAATAAACTAGAAATTTATCCTTAAAACATTTATTCTCCCTTTTAAATCAATAAAGTGCTGAAAAATGTTCAGCAACTGGCTTGCTGGGGACTCAAAGCCCCAAGTGTTAAGATTTACTTGTTTTGTGGTATAAATACTGCTACCATAGACCACTCAAACCTTCCAAGATGACTTCAACAGACTGGCAAGACACAAAAATTTAATAATCAGCTCTGGTGAGCAGGCAGACGCAAAGCCAGCACACCATTGCACTTCACTCACCAAGTCTAGGCCACAAAGTCTTTGAAGAGGTTTCATAATTTGATTCTTCATGCACTGAAGTAATAAACTATAGCAAGCATAGGAAATTAGAGCTGAAGACTGAGACCACACTTTTATCCACAAATCATGTATTTGTCACCAGTTGGACATGACTGCTTCTGGCTATTATCTTACCCAAGTTAAATGGTACCATTAGGATAACCTGAAGGAATTCATGTATTTATTTGTTATCTTAGGCTTTGTGAATTCCATTTTCTTAGAGGTTAGACAAGAAGACAATGGAAATCCTATCTGATTATTAAAAGTAGTTCTGTAGGGGCTGGGGAGTTGGCTCAGAGGTTAACAGCAATGGCTGCTTTACCGAAGGTCCTGGGTTTGATTTCCAGTTTCCACAAGGCAGCTCACAACCACCTGGAACTCCAGTTCCAGGGCATCTAGTCTTCTGTGGGTACTGCACACATGTGGTATAATGGCAAAATATCCATATACATTAAAAAAGAAAGCCATACCATTGAGGCTGGTGAGGTGGGTATGTGGGTAGAGTGCTACCCAAGTGTGAGGACAAGAGCTGAGACCTCTGGAAGCCCATCTGTAATTCCAGGAGAATTGGGAGGTGCAAACAGGGAATACCAGGAACAAGCCAACTAGGATGGATGAATGGGTGGGCTCTGAGCTCAAGTGAGAGACCCTGCCTCTACACATAAAGTAGAGCATGGTTGAGGGAAATATTCAATATCAATCTTAAACTCCACATGCATGCACACCTGTGTGCACCAATGCATACAAACATACATATACATGTGCACAACACACACAAACTAACATACAATAATTTCTCTGTTGTCTATGGTTTCAATTACTCAAAGTCAACTCTGGTTTGAAATATTAGATGAAAAATTCCAGAAATAAACTGTTTATAAATTTCACATTGTGCACCATTCTGCACAGTGTGATGGATGCTTGTGTCTTCCCACCAGAGACCTACACTATCCAGGGCTCCTGTGTATACTACCTGCCCTTGGTTCTGAGACCAGCAAGTGTGTCCAAGTAATTCTTATTTTACTTAACAATGTTTTCTAAGTGTAAGTGATGTTGGCAACTGGGGTAGACCAAAGGGAAACCAGGAAGTGTTGTCTTTAGGTGAAAAAGTGAAGATTTGCACCTTATTAAACAAAAATCAATAAATTTTCTAATTGAGAAGAAGGGGGAAATGTGGTACATTTGTACAGTCATACCTCAAAGTGCAAGATCTATGGCCATAGCATGTTATGAAAGGATAGAAGAACCACTGATGCATATGTGGAAATACAGGGCAAGCATGGGGTTCTATGTATGTGCTTAGGCATCCTTTAAGGACATTTTAATGCATCCCCCACATCTTAGTTTTCATTTCCTGTTGCCTCAATAAAATACCCTAACATAAGCAACCTAGGGATGAGGGGCTTATTTTATCTCACGGTTCCAAGTTAGAGTCTTCTACTGCAGGGAAACCAAGGCAACAGGAACTTGAAATAGCCAATCACATCCACAGTCAAAGCAGAGAGAAGGATGCATGCATGCCAACTGCCAAGCTCCTTTCCTCTCTTATTTGACCCAGGACCCAAACACAGAATGATGGTGCCCACTTGTAGGCTAGTCTTCCCACATCAATTAATGCAATCAGGACGATGTGACCACACTGTCCTGCAGCCAGAGTCTGGAAATTAGCAAAGGAGATGCATAAAAAGGCAGGCCTATGATATATTCTGTGTCTATCAGAGTCATGGCAGCCCATGCAACACTTTTAGTGCTATCTGCTTCCATCACCAAATAGGTGCTATAATGCCAGTGAAGGTGCCTCAGATTTTAAGCATGTTTCTTGGCTAATCAATGACATTCATGTCTGTTATTTAGAGAAGCAAGTATACAGGTTTAGGGTAATACACACATCTCATTACATACTACCCAGTTTGGCACAGGTGGCAATACCAGAACATCTGTTGAGCTCTCTAACTCTCTTTGAAGTGCAATGTTTTCCTTTCCATACTCAGTCCCATTCCTGTTCTCCTGTTTAGGTGTGTGTCCCTCCCCTCCTTTTAAAGGGAGATTAGACAGGGCAGGTACAGCTAGTGTGGAGCCTAGGGTAGGAGGTTCAGGTCCTATCATGGAGTATCTGAGCAAGCTGACATGTCATGTCTGAGGAGGTTGCTTCATGTCAAGGAGTCAGATTTCTGGAAGAAGGAAAGAAAATGGCCTGGGATCAGATGGATTCATGGGTGGATAGCAGAGCTAGAGCCTCGGTTCTCCTGCTACTCAAAAAGATGCTGGGGCAAGAGGACAGATGGCTGTCCATATATGCCTCTAATGTTTGGATGTTTAACAGTCATGAACTCAAGACTGTTGGGTTACATTCCATTCTCCCATGTCAGGTGTACTTTTGCAATGACCTTTTGAAGGCCCAGTTTTGTGGAGTTTCATACTCTGTGGTACTTTATGCCCGAAGGAGGAAACAGGGGACTGTTCTGAAGCCTCCTCATGGTGTGGCTGTCTTTCCTCTGACAGCCTTCCCTGTCCTGTCTGTCTTGTAGCCTGAAGATGCTACCCCAGAAACAGGTGCAGCCTTTGGGTGCAGTGATCTGGAGACAGCTGTACAAACAGCAGGAGCAAGCTCAGGAGATGCAGGCAGAGATTCCAGACCACTGGGCTTATAGAACACGATGAAGACTTGAAGAGAATATGAGGTCAAGACTGGCCCTGCCCTTCTATTGCACAGACTTGTTCCTCCCCTGAGAAGAGGGTGGTGAGAGAGGAGCCATGTGCAGAGCCCAGGTCTCAGGCAGGAAAGGCCCACCTTCCTCTACCACTTTCATGCCTCCTCAGCCTTTATCAATCTTGCTTTGCAGAAGGATAGGGTTCAGTCCTGAGTGACCCCGTTTTTACTTCCATGACACTTGGAGGAAGTAGGCAGCATGGATTCAAGAGCCAAGAGAGATCCAAGTTTCTTTCTGACAGGTTCGAAAAGCATCCTGGCTGCTGGACTCTTCTCTGCTATGGTTCCTTCTATAGCCTCTCCACTGTGGGCCCACCATCTTGGATTACTTCCCAGTGCATCTTAACCTGGGATGTCCTTCCAAGCATCCTCATCTTGGAAGTCAAAACACATTCAGTTAGCCTTGAAAAACCCTTCTACCTTGTGTCTCCAACTAAGTTGTCATATTCACTGTCTTGGCTTTAGGATAATGGTCACAACCTTTCTACAACTGGTTCACCCTAGCTTCAGTTTACTGCAGATAAAAAGAAAGTGTGGAACACCATCTGATTATATCGAGAAAACAAGGCCTTCTGTCTAGGTGGCTCTAGTGATCTTCAGCCAAGGAAGACATTGTAAGTTGATGCTTTGCTCCACCTCTTACTCATCTGCAGAAAGGTTAGTCTGTATCAGCTTCAATGATGGCTCAAACCAACCCCTTCACAGTCTTCACTGAACCAATGTGGGGCAGGGTCTGAATAATTCAGAGTTAATGCCCTATTGCTCTAGAGACAATTATAGTGGCTAATCTTGACAGTCAACTTGATAGGACTTAGAATCACACTACGGGTGTGTCTCTAAGGATAGCTCCTGAAAGTTTTTCGGAGGAAAGAAGACACATCTTGAATGCGGGTGACATTAGCTCATGGGCTGGGGGTCCCAGGATAAATAAAAAGGAGAAAGTGAGCTGAATGCCAATGTTTATCTCTTTTTGCTTCTTGACTCCAGATGGAAAGTGACCTCATGATCTAGCCTTCATGCCTTTCCTGCACGAGGGACCGAACCCTCAAAGTGTGAGCTAAAATAAGCCCTTCCATTCTTAAGCTGCTTTAGCAGGTATATTGTCATGGCGATAAGCAGAGTCCTTCATACAGCCAACTGGCTGGCTTACAAAGTGCTTTTCTGTATAAAGCCCCATATTACCTGTCTCCTTGGAGACCACACCTGCAAGTTGTCTTTGTCTGGAACATGACACTACCCTACAGTGCTAGAAGCTTCTATTTTAACCAGAGCTTTCTCCCTAGATTCTATTAGGCCTTATTCCATTCCTTAAAAGTATTTCCCTACAAACACATTTTTCTCCTGTTTCCTATTTCTAAAATTACTATTTTCTACCATTTCTTTGTCAAGCTAGACAAAGACAACAGACAGAAGTCAGCTCATTCTGCTGTCAGATTTACACATTATTTTTGGGTTGTAACTGTTTCTTTTTTCTGGTTCAAAGACAAATAAGACAAAACAAAAAAGCAGGGTTTGTGAGTTCTCTTCTGTCCCCACATCTCCTTTCTTGGACTCAGGAATGTCTGTTACAAAAAGCATCCAAAAGCATTCATTTCTGGTCTCTTCCTCTCAGATTTAGCTTCAGATGCCGACTGACTTTCCACTTCACATTCCGTTGTCCTGAAGTCCCTGCACTCTCTTCTGTTAATAGAAACCCCAGGCTTTAAGGTTCAGGGAGGGAGCTGGCACTTCCTCTCTACACCCTGCATGTCAATCTGTCTGCACCTCTGCTGAGTTTTCAGGCCCCAGGCTCTTTCTCTGCTTCCTCCCAGTCTGCACAGCCACTTGGCCTTGGCCGAGGCTGCCTAGTGGCTTCATCAGTGTCTGTCTGTACAGTGCCACCATCCACCTCGGCACCACCCATTCTGCCAGCCTCCCCAAAGGGATGACCTTGCTATAGCTTGCATAGGTTTAGTGAACCCCTACGGGTTCCCATTATTGAAAATTAATTTCTACTTTGGGAAAGTAATATAAGGAAGATGGGAACTTTAGAGGTGGGCTTTGGGAGGTGATAAAATTGGTTATGCTCAAGAGATCACCTCTGATTGAATACTGGTGGGTATACAGTCAGGGCAAGGACTAAAAGGGATACCCCGGGGGAGAGCAGGTGTGAGGCCCTGGCTTCCAGCCACCACCATTACACCATCACCACTGCACAGACATGTACACACACACAGACAGACAGACAGACAGACAGACAGACACTCTTGTACACATACACTGCATCCTTGCTTGGTCATACACTGCTCTGCCTTTGCTACTTCGCTAGAATGAAAGTCTTTACCAGATGTAGGCTATTTGACTCTGAACTAGGACTGTGAGCCAAAATAAACATCTTTTCTTTGTAATTTACTCCGACTGTGATATTATGTTATTAACAACAGAAAACAGACTAAGACTGGCTATTTGCCAGCATTCTACTTCCCTGTTGGAAACGTAGATTTTAGAATTTAATGGCCCTGTTCCCTCAGTATCCACGAACCTTTTGCTTTTTAATCAATCAAATCCAAGTTTCCAAACTTCCCAAGAAAGTTACATCCCTGCAGCCCTCCATCTCACTAGTCACCTCTGTCACTGTCACCATGTCCTTTCAATCTTCCCGATGTCCTGAAACAAGCGTCTTATTTGGGAGGAGATCCCAGGAAATGCTATCAGGGAAGGAGACAGGCATCCCAGACATGTTATCCAGGGTGACCAGTGTGCTGTCTCAAGCCCTCCTGTCTTATCCCAGCCTGTCTTTGTCTTTGAGCAGCAAGCAATTCTTGTGCTCATGATGTTACATTTTCTGGTTAATATCTACTGGTTATGTTTCTGCCAGTTGCTAGTCACAATTGATCTAGTTACTGACAGATCAGTACCTAGCCTTGCCTTATGTAGGTTTTAATTTAAAATCACCTAATTCAGCACATTCCTAGTTCATTGACATTCTCCACAGGGCATATTTCAGCCTTCCTGTGCAGAGGAAAAACTTCAGTGTCATACTCAGGGACCACTTAAAATCACACACAGGCGCACAGCAGAGCACAAAAATGTGAAAAATGCAGCACTCAGGACACCACAAAACTGACCCCTTTTTGCTGTAGGAGATGAACAAGAGGGTAATGCAGTACCTCACCTAGCCCAGCTGAAAGACATGTCAGGAAAATCAAAGTCTCTGGCTCCCTATGCATATGTCCCAGTGGGAAAAGGCTCTACCATGATTGGTTCAGATTTAGCGGAGTGGGCAAATCTGCTAAGGCAGAGGCTACCAATAATAAAATCAATGGTGCACATTTTCAACTCTGTAAATCGTAAAAAACAGAAAGTAATGGGAAGGGTGCCTGTCCATGAGACAGACACCTTTTGCTCTGCGTGATGCAGCTGTTAACGCCCCGAGGGTACTGACATGCTCTGAAGTCTCTTGCCTTTTCAGTATTGCTTTTTCATAGTCTCATTGAATTCAGGCTTCCCTCAAACTCACTATAGTATTGAGGATGACCTCTGACCTTAATTTTCAGTACTAGGATAAAAGGTGTATACCACCATTCCTGGCTAATTCCAGTATATTGAATTTCCTATATCAGCTGTTTGTAAAGTTCATCGTGGGCCAAATGCACCTCCCACGGGCATTTATACATAAAGTTTTATTGACATATAACAACCAATCCTTTATTAGATTATCTGTAGCTGCTTCTGGGTAGAGTGGTAATAATACCACATGACCCGCAAACCCTAAGATATCTATTAGCCGACTATGTCCTGAAAAGTTTTGTTATATGGTCATATGTATGTGATTACATTTAAAAAGCACTTGTGGTATTTAAAAAATAATTTTATTTTTTTCTTTTGAGAAGGGCTCTCGTAGCCTGCATTGTTCTAGAACTCACGTATTAGCCAAGGCTGGCCCTGACTCATAGTCCTTTTATCATTTTATCATTACTTCTCACATGCTGATTACAGATATGAGCTTTAAAGAGTCTAATTATAGTTCTGTTTTTTTTTGTTTGCTGAATAGTTATATATAAATAGTTTGTTTTTGTTTTATTTCATTGGAAGTATTGGGGATTGAACCTAGAGGTACAAACCTGCTAAGCGAATGCGGAAACACTGAAGCCTTCAAGTGTCTTTTGCATACCTTCCCTTGTCAGTGCTGAGGCTTGGGGCCAGAGCCTTATGTAAGCACTGTTACTCCCTCAGCCAAAGATGCTCACCTTTAAAAAGATACTTCCCGGCCAGAGCCTTATGTAAGCACTGTTACTCCCTCAGCCAAAGATGCTCACCTTTAAAGAGATACTTCCCTGAATCAGAAGCAGGAGGGTGCGAGTTCAAGGATCATTTTGATTATATAATGAGACTTTGTTCCCAAGACAAGATAAACAACAAACAAGTCCATGGGAGCACAGAGTAGGGAGAGGATGGGGCAGAACCACAAGCCTGCCTAAGCCAGCCTTTCCCATCCACAGCCACCTTTGCATTCTGATCAGAGCGCCTACCCTGCATCTTTCCTCAGTTATCTTAGCTTAGCCAAATATCATCCAGTTTGCAAAGATTATCTCAAGGCTACCTCTGACATGTATTGACTCCATATGACTGTCCCTGAGATGCTTCAACCCTCATACCATATACCAAGAAGTTAAACAGCAAACCAAGGGGTTGACTCTTAGATACACATTCAATACTGTTCAAAGGTTCTCCATGAGACTGAGGTCCAGCTGGGGACTGACTCAATATAAAGCTTTCACTGGCTGCTTTTATGAACTGACATCTCAGAGCTCTTTTCCACAGAATGCTAACTGGAATAGTCAGGCAGTCAAAAATACACACATACATATACACCACACACACACACACACACACACACACACACACACACACAATCTCTTCAATAGCAGATAATGGAGTTTGTTTCCTCAGATCATCCCCTAATAAATTATTTGAACTTAAATCTTTTCACACAGCCTGGTTCACATAGCCTGATTCACAACTATTTTAAGAAATCATAAAAAGCAAACTTGCTTAACTACTACTGTATTTACAGCAAATGGAAATTAGTCAATGGAAATCCAAAAATAAAGTTGCAGACATATAGTCTAAATATATTACATGTTCCTAATGTAACAACCATCTCTACCCATTTGAAACTGATGAAAATAAGAAAATAAAACATTTCAAAGCACAGATCAATTAAAATGAAGATGAAGCAATTTTGAGGAGAAGGTATAATTTTTATTAATAGATACTTTCCACCTGCTTCTCCTTTCCCTCCTCCCCCCTCTTCATCCTGTTCAGCCTTAATGGATGCATTCAAAGAAAAAATATTTCCAAATGATTATCCTTTTTAGGACATCCATGAACCATGGTTCAGCTCTGCTCTCTTCGACTAGGGTCAAAATTCAAAATTCAAATACATTTCCTATTGAGTGTGAGTAATTCTGAACCAATGCAAAGTAAAACAAACAAAACAGTCACATTGTACTACATTAGGAGCCACCATACATGGGCTATTCTTGGGGAAACTGATCAAAAAACCAAAACAATAACCTGGTATTTATTGCAGGGCTTAGTATGAAGCCTAGTGGTAAAGGACTTACTTAGCAGGTGCAAAGCCCCCAGTTTGATCCCCAGCCTCTCACCCCTCACCCACATGTGGGTAGATTCAAACTTCACGTTTAAGGCAACAGTCTTAAGGTTTCAAGACTGTAGGAATGGAAGGAAGACAAGCCTCCAAGGGCTGGAGCAATGGCTCATGGTTAAGAACACTTGCTGCTCTTGCAGAGGACCCGAGTTCACCTCACTACAGTCCATAATGCCAATTCCAGGGAATTTGATGATTCTGGTCTCCTTGGTCACTCAAGTGGTACACACATATACATAAAATAAAACTATAAAACAAAATCTGTCACCTCCATCCCCTGGTGAACACCTTCTGGGGGTTTGATTGGATTGAACATCTAGGAGTTTGGGGAAGCCCTCCTCTGGTTATGTCTGAGAGGAAGGGTCAGAAGACAACCAGATTACAATGGCTCTGACTTAATTGATGGTCAATGAGTTCATAATATGATGGCATTGTAGGGGGTGAAAAGCAGGAGGTGAGGACTAACTGGAGGAAACAGGTGACTGGGGAACATGACCTTGGAGCTCTTGCTTACCTTGGCCCTGTCCTGTATGTCTTTGATTCTCTGCTTCTAGTTTGCCAAGTACACAGCTTTCCCCTTACATGGGAACCCACCACTGTGATGCTTTGCTCAAGGATGTGGGGACAGGGTTCATGGACTGAACCCTCTAAAGTCAGGAAGCAAAACAGATTCATTCTCTATTCAGATTTTTCCATCAATTAAATAATGATATATAAATCCATCTCAAAAAATAGCCTTAAAAATAGTTAAGAACAAAAAATAATTTACTAAAATAAAATGTTATTCAACATAAGGCAGCTTAATTCATGTAGGTATTTTCCTACAAAGGAAAATTATGCTGTTATTCAAGACACATGGAAGGATGGAGAAATGTAAAACAGAGCCAAATGTGGAAAGTGCATATGTTATTTCCTGTTTTTCCCTGAGAGGCTGTGCCCCCAGTTTGGGTCAGGCAGTGGGTAGTTTGTGGCTCAGAACATCTGTGGTCCTGGGTGAGAAGAAAGATCATGTTCACTGCTTATGACAAGGTGAGGGATGCTGAGAAAAAGCCACACCAAACAAATGTCTCATCACCATGCAGTGAGTGAGTTTTCTGCACAGCACCCAGGCCTCGCCTGGTGCCAGTTCCTGATGGAGTCTTGGTCGGGCTCTCCTTGTAGCTGGCACCATACCCTAGACATCCTGACACCGAAGACTTCGGTAGCCTAGTGTTGCTGATGCTGCCCTTTTCTCGGACCACAAAAGTGTCTCACAGCTTAGTGAGTGCCCCAGCTACATGATATCTTCAGAGAGGCTTTGGAGCCAGCATCCAGAAAAGGCCAAATGAAACCTCTTCTGTTTACCCCCTTCCCATCTCCTCTCTTTTCTCCCCCAGTTCTTCTTGTTTGCTTATTTTGAGAAAGGGCACAAGCATCCCTCCCAGGCGGCTAACTATGTAGCTAAAGAAACTCTGGATTCCTATTCCTTACCAATCCCCGTCCTGAGTGATAGGATTGCAGGTGTGGTCTACCAGCCATGTATGGCTTGATTTTTCTCTTATGTTTAAAACATTGTTCTAAAAAAAAATCCCACTGCAGAATAATGTCAAGGACACCCCAGAAAGAAGCCATCAGAATCAGCACAACCCATTATGCAACAAAGACAGCCTCCTGACACTGCCTTCTGATACAGCCAGGGTTATAGGCACACACTGCCATGCCTGACTTTTTATTTGTCTATTTGTGTGCTGGCCATTAAACTCAAGGGCTCGTGTTTGTGTGGCAAATACTTCACCGACTGAGATGCCTCCCTAGCCCCTTATTAATGGCTTTTGCTTTGTTTTGTTTTTACATCCCAACCAAAGTTTTCACTCCTCTCTCTCTGTGAAGTCCATTCTCCCACCTCCATCCACTCAACCTTCTCTTTTTTACTTCAGAAAAGGTCTAGCCTCCCATGGATATCAGCCAGTCATGGTATATCAAGCTGCAGTGAGACTAGGCACCTCTGTGGAAGGGGCCACATAATGATTGGCCCAGCTTAAGATCTATACCTTGAGAGGGAGCTCACCAGTGAGGGCCAGGACCCAGAGGCAAGATAACCTAGAGACCTAGGAAAGAACCAAATAGGCCTCGCAAAAAAAAGTCAATAAATAATTCCTAATTATTAATGTGTTTTAAAGGGGTAAGTTTGGCTAGATAACACATTTTTGGGTGTATGTTTTGATAATTAGTATGTAGGACTTGGGGTGTGCCAAAAGTGTCCAGGAGTATAGTTCAGTGAGATGCATGTGATTAGCATCTATAAGACCTGCATGTGTTTAGTGTGTATAAGATCCTAACACTTCAGTGCTCCCAAGAAGCAAAGAAATAAGAAAAATGACAGACACAATAATTTAAAGATCCATCCTCATAATTCATCTCTTCCTCTCCCTGTGGACACTCCCTTCTCAGATGTTACAAGAATTTAAATCAGCTTGTTTTAGTTCCATATACTTCCTGTGATGGCTGTCCTTGGTTGTCATCTTGACTACATCTGAAATGAACTACAATTCAGAAATGAAGAGCACACCTGTGAGAGATTTTCTGTTTGGTTTGAAGTGGGTGAATCCACTTCTAGTCTGGACCTTTGAGGTAGGAAGACACACATCTTTAACCCAGATCTTGAGGTGGGAAGACACACTTTTAGTCTGGGCCACACCTTCTGCAGGAAGCCTGCATAAAGACACTGAAGAAAGAAGCTTTTGCTCTTTGCCTGCTTGCTAGCACGTCTATTCCTTCACTGGCATTGGAGCCTACTTTGGAATCCCATAGTCTACTGAAGATGAGCAGAGGCATCCAGCCTTGTGGGCTGAACAACATGTGGATTCTTGGACATTTTGCCTACAGACCACCACAGTTGGACCATAACCTGTAAAGTGGGATTTATTCTATAGGTTCTGCTACTCTAGAGAACCCTTCCTTACACATTTGTTGCATATGATGTGGGACAAGTGCATTTTCATTGCATTTCTCTAAGTAGAACTTCTTTGGGAAGCAACTGCATCTCATGACTGACATGCATAGAATATATGTCAGAGCACAATACTTACTACATACCTCTACCCAACTCCACTTTCAATGGAATTACATTGATCCTTTGCAACTGACCAAGGAACTGTCAATTGCTACATAGGAGGGTGTTGTAGGTGTGTATAGCAAGTGTGGTAGTTTGAATGTAATTGGACCTCATAAGCTCATAGGGAGTGGCATTATCAGGAGATGTGGCTTCATTGAAATAGGTATGGCCTTGTTAGGAGTAGTTAGAACATCACAATGGGGGCGGGCTTTGAGGTCTCTTTTGCTTACAGTCCGTTCAATGCCACGGTCCTGTTGTCTGCAAGATGTAGACAGAGCCATGTCTGCCTGAACACTGCCATGTTTCCCACCATGATGATAACTCATTGAACCTCTGAACTGTAAGGAGCCACTACCTCGATGAAATAGTTTCCTTTGTAAGAGTTGATGTGGTCATGGTGTCTCTTCATAGCTATAGAAGCCCCAACGAAGATAGCAAGCCACTGGGCACACCCATCTCTGATCTGAAGGGAAGTTTATTTTGAGTTTTTAATGTAGCTTTTTAAACCTCAAAGAGAAAAGGAAGAAATAAAGCTCATTCAGAATTTGTGTGCTGGAGAGACCACAAGAGAAAGTATGAAGGTGCAGCCAGATGCTCTGTTTGAAAAGTGCCCACCACTTGTCTTTTCAAAAAAGTATCCAAGATATCTATGCATACCCCCCAAATTCTACTTACAAATAGCATTTGTTGGGCAGGCACCACTCCAAAGGTTGTGATGTGACTGCCCCATGAGGGTGGTAAGCTGTGGTATGTCCCAATGGGCAAGAGGACTGTGTGGTTCGGCAGCCCCCTGGGGCTTATGATACACATATCATTCTACTTTGTTTTTGTCCACCAAGGTTTCATATACTCTTCATGTTTACAGAATATCTCATGTGTCCTTTTTTCTTTTCCTTGTGTGTTTGTGTGGACATGTCATGTGTACAAATATATGTGGGTATGAATTTTGGAGGCCGAGACCCACCTCAGGTGTCTTTCTATTTTAGAAGCTGGCTACTTTGTTTATACAAGGTCTCAAATTGGAGTGGGGCTCACAGGACAGGCTGTATGGGCTGGGGAGCTCTTGACTCTGCCTGTGCAGTGCTGAGATTACAAATGCACACCCTTCATGCTTGACTGTTTTATGTGGGCACTGAATGTCCTTGTGCTTCCACAGTTAGTTAGTCCTTTGGCAACTGAGCTGTCCCCCAGTCTTTAATGCCTCCATTTCTATATTCATTATGATCAGACTTCAAGAGCTGAAGAATTTGGTCCCTTTTTCCTTTTGTCAAATTCAATGTCCTGGAAGAGAAGACTTAAAAGAGTACAAAAGGAAAGATTCAGCCATCTTGTTTGGTGGCCTGTTTGTTTTCTTACCCAGAGAGATAAGCCTCATGATTCTCCAAACATAACCAAGTCTGGCTGTAACAGAACCAGGAAAATCTTAACCACAAGCAGATGGTTGTTTTGCCAAAAATCCTGGCAACTCACTGGGCAAACTTAACCAAGCAGTTCTAATAAAGTTCAACTATTAACTCCTCAATCCAGAAAAGAGGACATGAACTCTACAAATGAAACAGAGCAACTTGGGGTGGCCAAAGGCCAGGGCAACATCAAAGATTTCTCATGCCTCTTGTGAACCGGTGTTTCCTAGCCTGTTCCTGAGGTTTTTGTTGTTGTTTGTTTGTTTTGTCTCTTTGTTTGGGTTTCCCTTAAGAATTGGTTTTGCTGTGTTGTCCTGGCTAGCCCCAAACCCACTACATAAACCATGTTTTCCTAGCACTTGATATCCTCCATCACAGGTCTCTTGAGTCCCATGATTGAGTCCCACGATGCTTGGCTCAGATGTATTTTTCTACTTGAGTGTCCTTTAGTGAACTTTAGTACCGCGGATATTATTCTATATTTGTTTATGAATAACACATATACTTGTAACTCTACAGTTTAAGATAGTAAAGTTTGCTATTTTCCTCAATTCTCCTCTGAGGGCAATCTGGCCACTGAGCACGCAGGCTCTAAACTGACTGTTATTGACCATGCTCTCATAGCCTGGCACCATCCACAGCCTGGCACCCCCCCACAGCCTGGCACCACCCACAGTGGGATCTTCCTGTAGTGTGGAGATGAACACATGAGATGACTCTCCTTTCTATGAGCACCTTGTTTCCTACTAACAGCAGAACAGGAACATCCTGAAGCTTGCTAGATGCTAGCCCTGGAACCAGTGTTCTATATCCTATCACAGATGGTTCTCTTGGCAGCAACTTTGGAGCTTGAACAAGAAGGCAGGCAATCTTTTGGGAGGTAAGCCTAGGAAATACTGTAGGTGGTTGGAAAAGTGAGTAGGAGTAAGAGCAGGATGGTATCCAAGCCAATTGCCACCACAGTCAAATGCAAGCTCATGAGTGTCGTGGAATATCAGTTGAAGATGTATTGACATTTGTTTATGAGGCAGAATATTTGTTTAATGATGCAAAGATGTGCTGCATTCTTTAATTTTGCATTTGTTTAACTCTGTGAAGCTGTGCTATTATGCCTCTCTAATAAAGAGCTGAATGGCCAATAGCCAGGCAGGAGAAAGGATAGGCGGGCTGGCAGACAGAGAGAATAAATAGAAGGAGAAAAAGAGAAGATCAAGTTGCAGAAGGAGGAGGAGAGGAGGGCTCCAGGGGCCAGTCACACAATTACACATCAAGTCCCCGAGTAAGAAGTAAAGAAAGGGTTATAAAGAGGGAAAAGCCCAGAGGCAAAAGATAGATGGGATAGCTTAAGAAAAGTTGGCATGAAATAAGCCAAGTCAAGGCTGAGAATTCATAAGAGTAAGCTTCTGTGTACTTATTTGTGAGTTGGGCAGTAGGTCCCCCAAAGAATAAAGAGTAAAATAAAAAAATTAAACAAAACCAAAAATGACTACACACTGAGTACCTGTCAAACACAAGTTTCAAAAACTGGAATATCCTCTTAGCAACCCTTACCAGTCATTGGTGGAAGGCTGTTTGTTCCTGGGGACATGAATTCCCCAATGCTCATTAGGAGAGATTTACAAATGCCAGTAGCTGCAAGTCAAGCTGGCATGGAGTCTCATATAATCCTGACAACATCCATGAGAAGATGGCCTCTGCCTAGCCTGAATCTTAGAAATAAAGCAACAAGATACATCAAGTTAAAATAATGTTTCCAAGGTCAGTGGTGTGAGGGGAAAGAAATGGGGACCCCAGAGGCAGCATGCTCATGCCCCAGGCTAAGTGTTTACACAGATGCTCCACTTACACATCCATGCAGCAGGGCTTCATTCCTTCCTCAAATGGAGCCAACAAATTACTGACTTATTAGAGAAGGCCCACCTTATATGGAGACCCAATTCGGGAAGATGAAGGAGGTCAAAGAGGTAGATTGGGGGAGCCAGAGAAGTAGCTGAAGACAGATGAAAATATTGCAAAGGTCTGCTGGCTCCTCCACAGCTGAGAGCCCTGGCTTCCTAGAGGAAAGATCTAGAATTCAGAGAGGGTAGAGGTCAGTAAACATACATTTGTCAAGAAGCCAACACTATCACTGAGATCCTATGCATAGAGAAAACACAAGGGGACACATACACACGGGACCAAAGATGAGTGAGACCAGCCCTGGCTCTAACTTTGAAGAACTCATAATTCACATAAAGTCTGGAAGGAAAGAAAATACACCATGAGATATGTTAAGCACAGAAGTCAGACTTTAGTCAAGACCAGTGCAGTGTATATGGTGGACATAGCAATGGGATTTTGTATCCAGGAAGAGAGATTGTACTAAACTCTCAATATAGCATGGACAAGTGGGATTTACAGCAGAGAGCAAAATGGGGGCAGTAGATGGAAAATTACTAGAATGAAACATCAGCTGGGAGGGGGATTCTGGAAAAAATAACCAATCAGGAATCTTGCTGAAGACAGACCATGTAAGCGGACATCACTGAGGAACTAGAGAGGGGAGGTTCTGGCTAATTTGACAAGGTCCTTTGTTAAAGTAGAATTATGTAAGGAGGTCCACAGAGGGACCTGGGGAGAGAGTTCAGGAGTCTGGCTAAAGTCTGGTCAAGGAACAGTTTTTGTCAAGGGGAAGGACATGACACAACAGCATGCTGGGTAAAGGCTGATGAGAGTAGGGTATATATAAATAAGGAGAACTTAATTTTCTCTGAGGTCCAGACAAAGATGACCAGGAGAGGGGAGTAGCCCTATACCTGCTGGGAGATTCAGTGGGTTTAAAGCAGTGAATAGAGTAGCCTCTGCTGTTGATTTGAGAAAAAATCTTGCTATGTACCTCAGGCTGATCTTGACTTCTCTATGGACTTGAATTTGTCTGTCTGCCTCAGCATGTGCTGGGATTACATGTACGTGCTACTATTGAACAAATTCTTCATTTACTCTGTTGACCATACCTCACCCCTGAAGACAGATACAGCCATATGTGGAACTGTCATCCCTGAACTCAATAAGGAACACGTGGCTGCTGAATTGGAAGTGATGGGATGTCATCTTAGTCCTGTACTTCAGAAAGAAAGGCACTGTCTCTGGCCTCATGCTGCTGTACTCCTAGATCACCTGAGCAAGCCTGAAGGAGTCTGTGCACTGCACCACTGCCTCTGTGGTTTCTTCATTCGCACATTTGTTCCTCATTCACTCAACGACAGAGATACAAAGGTGAGAGGAGGCTTGGTCTCTGTTCATCAGATGCTTGTACTTCAGCGAGGGCCACAGTTAAAGAGACAAAATGCAAAAGCTAATGGAGAGGAATGCATCCATACACACTATGAGAAAGGGAGGTAACAGAAAGGGTAACAGAGCAAAAAAGTCTTGCACAAAAGCAGATACAAAGTTATCCAAAATTAAAGAATATTCAAGAAAAGGTGCAATACACTTTGCAAAGTGTATCTTCCTTTATGACTTGCCAGTGTCGGCACTGAGGTCATTTTGGATGTGGGCTATACCTGGCCCATAGGACCTAAGGCCACCATGTATAAGGCAAGCAGAAAGTGCCAGGAGGAGGCAGCCTGTGATGGAGAAAGCCAGTGACTGACAGGGCTGATGAGACTCCCCAGCTCTTCTCTCCATTGGCTAGGAGTCTCAATATTCCTCAGTGAGCTCCATTCTACTTGCTCACCATGGTAACAGACAGCCTCAATAAAATCTCTTATAGCCACTTCCTTGCCTCTACTATCTCATCTCCCCAGTTCCCTGCTGGTGACTGTTGGAGGGCATTCCAGATGGCTTGGGGATCATCTCCCAAATAGACCACCTGTACTTGAATTCATGAGTCTCACATTTGGGGCTCAGTGACTGGGTTCTCACAATGAAGGGCAAAAGACTCCGGGGAAAAGACAATGAGTTAAATTTGGGAGTCATAAGCTTATGAGTTAGACAACCATATGAATAGTTCAGGAGGCAGGCTATCCACAGACCCAGCTCTTCAGAAAGGCATGCCTTCTGGAGAAACAGTAGGAGTTACAAGCCCATACCTGCAAGCTGTTACCGTGAAATAGATGGTATCTGCATGTAAGTCAAGGGAAGATTTAAGGCACTGTAGCTGTTCAGCAGGGATGGAGCCCACACTTGGCCACTTTTATACCAAGCATAAAAGATAAGGACCAGAAGCTACTTGTTGATATAGCAACAGGAAGAAAGAGCCAGACAAATAGGAGGGAAATTAGAAAACTATCATTCTACACATGCATCCTGTTCCATCCTCCTGTTGCTCTTGGGATAGGTGATGGGTGATCACCCTGATTAATGTCACAAGGCCAACAGGGAGTGGAGCGCAGATGGAACCAAGTATGTGTGATTTCTCCATTCTCCTACTTCACCATCAGCCTCATATTGTGTTCCTCTAGGTCCTACCTCTTAAAAGATTCAACTCTGTCCTGTTGCTGCAGAATCCAAACACAAAGCTGGATGGCCCACCACAGAACTATGCTTGCTCTCTTTTGAGAACCACTTTGCCTCACAGTCATGGCCTCCAGACCTGTCACTCAGTGAGAAGTCCTGCCTTCTTGCTGTATGTCTGTGCCTCTGGTTCCTGCCCACTTGGCTCTGGTCTTCATTGCCTGGGCAACTCCATCCTGGCCGTGCCAGGGTCTCATTATGAAATGCATACCCAGACACTTGCCTGGAATGGCAGGAAAACAAGTGAGGTCATGGAATCACTGACATGGGTCTTTTTTTAGGAAAGCTTATGGAAAGTTGGGGAACAGTCAGAGGATTAGGGGTGAGTAAATGTTATTCCAATAGAGGTTTGACTTCCTGGATATGGTCAGGAGGGGATTATTCAGATGATGGTGTTTGTACACTAAAAAGTGATGGCCACCTGACACTAGTATGATGTCTCGAAAACATGAATTTTCCTAACTTTTTAATGTTTCTAGGCAATAAGTCAGAAGCTGTTGATATGCAAGAGAACAGTTTGTGAAGGGAGCCTGGTAGTCCTCCAAAGAATCGCTAAGGAAGAGCAGGACTAGGTGTGAACAGTGAAGAACAAAGTTAGTCATCTGGTCCCCAGCCCCAAACTCTCTGGATCATAGCTTTCCTCTGTCCTGTGGATCAACAATCTGATAGGCCCTACCTGCCTCAATGTATGCCACAAATTTGCTGGCCTACCTTGATAATTTAACTTAGTATTTCATCTAGATTTAGCCAGACTGTTGTGGTGGTCTGAATGAGGATCGATCTCATTGGCTCACGGATTTAATCACCAGGAAGTGGAATACTTTGATAGGACTAGAAGGGTTAGGAGGTGTGGCCTTGTTGGAGAAAGTGTGTTACTGGGGGTGGCCTTTGAAGTTTCAAAAGTGCATTCCAGGCCCAGTCTGTCTGTCTTCTGTTTCTCTCTGCTGCTGCCACCTGTGAATGAGGATGTAGAACTTCCAGCTCCTTCTCCAGCACCATGTCTCCCTGTGTGCTGCCCTGCTTTACCAGGATGACAATGGACTAAAGCTCTGAATGCAAGCAAACCCACAATTAAATGCTTTCTTTTATGAGTTCTCTTGGTCATGGTGTCTCCTTACAGAAACAGTACAGGGACTAAGACACCCAGCATCCTAATTTGGTGTGATAAACACTGTAACCAAAAGTCACATTGGGAGGAGAGGCTTTATGTCACCTGACAGTTCACAGCCTGTTTTGAAGGGAGTCAGGACAGAATTCAAGGAAGAGCCCAAAGGCTCAAGGGGTAAAGACACTTGTCATCGGGCCCAAGGGACCTAAGTTTGGACTCCAGGATCCACATGGTGGAAGGAGAGAACTGGTTTCTGTAGGTTGTCCTCCAACCACACACGTTATGGCACATGTGCACACACACACACACACACACACACACACACACACACACACACAGAGACCTGGAAATAAATAACAAATACAGTAATATTTTTAAAAAGATAAGCCCTTAAGATAATTTAGTAAAATTAAAAAGCTAAATTCATTATAACAAAAACGTTTTGTTTAACAAGAGATAGCATTTAACAGTGATAAATGTAATGACCCAGGCTGGCTTTGAACTTGCAATATACCTGCCTCCTGGGCTTTCTGAGTAACTGAGATTATGTCTGTGAAACCATGTCCAAACTAACCGTGTGTGTGTGTGTGTGTGTGTGTGTGTGTGTGTGTGTGTGTGTGTGTGTGTCTGTCTGTCTGTCTGTCTGTCTGTCTGTCACAGAACACATGGGCTAACAATATAAATAACATGAAAACCAATGAGAAAAATACATTGTTTTTAAAGAACAAACAATTTGAAAGGAGTCTTTACTATAGAGATTTCCACATCCTAAGGCATGTGGAAGAAATCAAAATCACTACTTATCAGGAAAATCCAACTTGAAACTGTAGTGAAATACCTCAGGCATCTTCTTCAGTGTGTGAACCTTAAGGATAGCTCTCTCAAGTACCAGCAAGGATCCAGAATGTTAGAGATCCCACACTGCTGGTGGGTCAGACCTCTGTTAGCAGTCTGTGCTGGTGTTTGCTACCCCTTTATGAGACTACTGTGAGTGGACAGCAAGATGGCAGTCCGTGCCAACTGGCCTGTGAGTCATACTTGCTGTGAGCTGACATGCTATGTGTGTTCCATCCCAGAGTCCACACTAGTATCCAGTTGATGCATTTTCATGATAGATGGACTTCTGGAGACACAACTCTACTGAGCCTGGATAAATAGGGCTAGGTCAGCTAAGAAAACTACCCCAGGTCTCTTCATCCCTGGGGGTGGAGCAGAAAAGAACGTGCAGGTTGAAAATATAGTCACACAGGAGGAATTCATTTCAGTGTTCCCTAGGGCCATGGGAAAAAATTCCTCCCCACTTCCCCTTCTTTGCATTAGATATTGAAACCAGAACTTTGTGCATGTTAAACACATATTCTACCTCTGATTCCACCTCTGTTCCAGTATATTTCAAAGTACCTAGTGAGGAGGTAGAAAAGCTAAGACCCCAATTTATCACTGTACAGTGTATATAGGTGTTGGCTTCTCACCTGGCACCTTATGAACACTGTCAACCAGAAAGCCAAACCTACAAGATGTGGCTCAGACAAAGAATGGGAAGTGAGGTGTCTTAACGGGGACTTATGGGAACTAATTCAGAATGCTGGATAAGCTGGATGCTGTTGGCTTTGGTCCCCAAGATACATTGCAAAGCCTGCAGCTGAAAAGTTCTCAAGGTATGAGGCCTTGAGTTAGGCATGGATATTTTCAGTGTATTTTGAAATGAATGAAAACAGTCATTTTGTATAAAAGCAAAAATAGATGGAGGAGGAGGACCAGGAGAAAGATGCTTGCTCCTTCTGGGGGAATTACAAAGGACAAAGGGAAAATAAAACTCCTTCAAGCGTCATGTATTAAACTTCACATTTTCTGGTCACTGTTTTGAGGCATTAAGAGACTTGTATTTTAATATAAAAACCACAGAACGCTGGCTTTTCTCTGTGCTGTGCCATTATCTGGCTTTTGGCAGACTTAAAATTCTTCCTTTTAAAACTATTTCCTTTTGGAGGTCAGCTGAAAGTCCAGTTCAAGTACCACATTGATAAAACTGAACACAGGACCACTCTTAAAAGCCTACAATTATGGGTCCCAGTAGAAAAACACTCCGTGGTGCCAGGCTTCCGAGACATCGTGCCTCAAACGTGGCTTTGTGTCAACGCAGCTGTATCCACAGGCGAAAAGTTAAAAGACTTATTTGAAAATGTTTCCACTTTTGGAAGCTCCCTTTTGCAACTTCTCTGCTGATGGGGCAAAAGAGCCGGGGTTGGAGGATGCTTTTCCAGTGTCCACGACTGGCTGGATGTGAGGCCACATGCCTTGACCTCGGGAGCCTGGTTTCATGAGTGTCAGGTCCTCTAACCTCTAGCCAAGTTTTCTCCTTCAGTCTGCCTAGCTCCAGCAGGCAGTATCAATGTTCCAATGGCAAAATATGGAAACTTGTTTATTCACTGTGCAGACACCATGAGCTCATGGGGAACAAGAATTTTGTTTTAACTGGAAAATTTGGTGGCTTTCACTCACACTCATTTTAAACACAGTTTACACTTATGGTTCCATGAGTTCCATTCGCTAAATAGCCTGCCATTCCCATGTTGCCCAATAAATTTTTCTCCAACATAGTGGTCACTGAACAGAAAAGCAGGTGCAAGACAAAAGCCACAGAGACTCGGAGCAAAGACAAAGACACTGGACAACAAAAGTGTTCACCGCTGATAGTGAATCCATAAAATGGTTGTACACACGAGATAGGAGAACTGATCCACACAAACTCTTTTTATGTCAACTTGCCATGGAAAAGCAGTGCAAATACAGAAAGGTACTCATATCATCACATGGCTCTAGCTCAATGAATTTCTAAAAAAAAAAAAAAAAATGTTAGCACCCCAATTAACAAGTGTAAGATCAAGGAACAAAGCATCATCAGTCCCCAGAATCCCCATCATTTCCTTCCTACTGATTCTTAGCAAGCAGGAGGCAGCAATCTAAGCCCTGTCTGATTTTGTGAATAAAGTTTTATTGCAACATGGCCACACTCATCATTTTGCATGCCATCTGAAGGTGGTTTTATATAAGACCAGTAATTATTTTGCAGCAAAGACTGGCTGGTCCATGGAGTCTCAAGGCCTATCTGGACCTTTACAAAAATTTCCAGACCACAGCTACAGAGCAAACCAGAACAGAAAAGAATATGAGTTAACAGATGCAACTTTAAATTTTCTAATAACCATATTAAAAGTAAACAAGTTAAATTACTTCAACTATCACATTTTATTTAATCTATTTAATCAATACATCTAAAATAGTTACACCTTGCAATTACCATTTTTAATATGGGATATCTGATCTCTTTCCACAGGTCTCAGATCCAGAGTTCATTTTGGAATCACTCTAAGTGTATTTCAATAGCTCACCAGTCTCTTCTCAGATGTCTTTCGGGGCTAGAGATGACATTGAGCAGCACAGGTCTGGAATCTGCTCTAGGTCTCAGAGGCCGGGACAACAAAACTCTACCTTGTTGCTGATCCTATTTCTAGCACAAGTACCTAACCTTCTACTATTTATAGGCACAAAGTGAATTGCACAGACGGACATACACACACAGAGAAAAAGAGGGAGAGAGAGAGAGAGAGAGAGAGAGAGAGAGAGAGAGAGAGAGAGAGAGAGAGAGAGAGAGAGAGAGATTGTCCAGCTCCTAGCTGCAATGAATTCTAAAACCCAGAGACTGCAGGAAGGGTCTCTTCTCCCAGCTCTCTCAGGCATACTGGGTGGTAGAAGGCAACAAATTCACATGGGATTTGTGAAGGGCAAAGCAGAGGCTGAAAATGAATAATGCTAGAGACTTGGATGCAAATGGGACAAAAGGCATTGAGAAGTACCACTTTAGGGTTACATCTGGCAGTTCAGCCACCCCATGATTGTAGGTAGCAAAGTGAAACACCGCATTAATAAAGATCTACAAAAATAAGCAAAAGAAAAACTAGACAGTTGCTAATGTAGAAAAATGAAGACATCACATAAATCTGATTCCTGGCATCTTCTGAAAAATCTGAGGAGCTAAGAACATGGCTGTTTGCCTGGAGTAGCCTGTGCTGCCTCCTGTACAGAAGAAAGTTATCTTTAGACAGCTCCAAGGCTCACTGTCACCAGCCAGTACTCACCTGTTCACATCATTACCTGGGTTTTCCCCCTGTGCCTTCTGCAACAGACATACTTCTGGGATCCTGTGATGGCCTTTGTGAGTCCTCACAGACTAATATTGGATAGAATACAACCATATCCTGTCCATAAGAGTAAGAACTTCAGGAGAAGTAAAAGCTCCTTTCATGATTTATGAATGCTAGTGGTATCAGATGAACCTTTCCCATCTTTGAACATTTAACTCACATCTTAGGGGGATGCTTGGACCCAGAGTCAGAGGCAAGTGATGTTTGTATGCTACAAATGTCTCAGGCAATGAAGTGTGTAACAAGCACCTTCTAATGGCCTGCTTGAAATCTCTAACTGGGTCCCTTACTGGCTGCATTGCTAGACTTATTCCTGCTTAAATGATTGTAATATTGGAATTTGACATACTTGAAGATTTAACTACAACTGACAACCATGAAATTAATGGTTTCTTCTCTGACATCCCATTAAGGTATCTCTGCACCCTGAGGCTTGTTATTTTGCCTAAATTTAGTTGTCTTAAAGCTTAGTAATAGCTCATGAGTCAGGGCATGACTTTTACAGAGCTAGAACATGCATGCTTCATGATGTCAGCATCTTCCATTGGAAAACATTTTGATGGCTGCTGGTTAGGATATGTCTTATTCATCACTGGCTCATGGGCTGGAAGTTTTGTCCTTAGTGAGAGGTGGTGGGATTTTTAAAAGGTAAAACTTAGAAGGAATTAGTATTGGGAGTGCTGTCCTGAAAAGATATTCTGGAGGTTCTGAGGTGTGTGTTGAGTTAATTCTCTTTGAATGAGCTATTATAAAGGCCTATCTCTCCTTTGGCTTTCCTTGGCTTGTTTTCTTGCCATGTGGGAGTTTCCCCTACCCCTCTCTGTCACATAGTCAATGCCATCAGACCCTCACCAGAGGCTGGATCAATGGTGCTACCTAATCTTAAAATCATCAAATTAAAACAAACCTCTTTGCTTCATAAAGCTGCCCCATGCACTAGTGTACTTTCTGTTGCTGGGTGTAAACACTTTGGACAAAGGCAATTTGGGGAGGAAAGAGTTTGTTTAAACTTGCATTTCCAGTCCATGAGTGATGGAAGTCAGGGCAAGAACTGAATTGAGTGCTGAAACAGAAACCACAAAGGAACTCTGCTTACAGGCTTGCTCTCTCTCTTATAACCCAAGATCACTGCTTTGAGTGGGCTGGGCCCGCTTGTCCAACTAGCAATCTAGAGATGCCCACAGGCTGGTGTGATGAAAGGTAATTCCCCAACAGAGACTCCTTCAGTTAACTCTAGGCTGTGTCAAGTTGAGAGCTGAAGCTAATTCAAGGTCCAGCCTTGGGGATTTCATTATAGTCATGGAAAACCTTAATTACTGGGAGATACTTAGAATAACTTGCTACTTTCAAGAAGACAACTTTTCTGAAAAGAAAGTCTTTTTCAAAGTTACTTGGTGTTTGTCCTTTGATCATAATAAAGGGACAGAATATGTAAAAATTAGTATAACAGGATAGTACTTACTTAAATTAACTGTGCTTGCTTTCTGTTACTACAGAAGAATATTTAAGACTGGGTAGTTTCTGAAGAGCAAGGAGATTCATTTTGGGTCATGGCTCTGGAGTCCAGTGGCATAGCAACAATGGCTGTCCAGAGCACCATGACATGGTTGAAGATGATAGACAAATGAATGCATACAACAACTGCAAAATATAAAAGACAGCCTGAACTTACGACAGCCCACTCTTGTGATCACTAAACTATTCCCAAAAGAAAGGCGTTGATCCCTCTTGTTGACCCAGTCCTTCCTAAAGACCCCTTCTCTCTCCACAGCAGCAATGCCAATCAAATCCCATCATATTTCTCAAAGTGAAAGGAAACACTGCCACAACATCATGATGTCTCTGGCCCTCTGTATGGTCTAGAAATGAATTGCCTAATTCCCGAGTCTCAGTTTCCCTACATCTAACTTGGGATTGGATAGATAGACAAATTGATGAACTTTACATACATAATACCCGCAGAACCCATTTATGAGAGCAAAGACTTATTTTGGCTCTGTTTCAGACATCTCAGTCCACCATGACAGAGATCATGGTGGCAGGGGAGTGTGGCGCCTCATATCATACCATGCCAGGACGCAGAGATAGTGGCTACAACTAGAGATCATAACTTCCCTAAGCTCTCCACTACTGCACTATGCCCATGACACTCTGGATAAGGAGCGTTTCAAACATGGGCCTGTAAGGGAGATTTCAAGTTCAAACCATATGGCTGCCCAGTCTTCTCCATCTGCTTCCTTCATTGGTTTCCTGTCTCTGGGGTTGGCCCTGTGTTTTGTCCTGATTTTTAATAGTAGGATATTTTCAGAGGTTTTAAGGTTACTGGCATCCTGATATATGTATCTGTCTTTTTACTGCTGTGATAAAACACCATGGCCAAAGCAACTTATAAGAGAAAGAGTTAACAGCTTCAGAGAAATTAGAGTCAGTGACAGTAGGGGCAACATGGCAGCAGGGGGCAGGCATGGTGGCCTAGAACAGCAAGCTGAGAGCTCACATCTTGAACCCCAAGCATGAAGAAGCAGAGAGAACAAACCGGAATTTCTAAGTCTTTAATTTCTGGAAGCCAGCCTCCAGTGACATATTCCCTATAACAAGGCCATGCCTTCTAAATGACCCCAACCAATGCCACCAATGGGGAATGGAGTGTTCAAATACATGAGCCTATTAAGGACATTTTCAACCAAACCACCACACCAAGTAAGCCATGAGGACACTGAGATCATTCTCCAAAGTAAACAGAAACCCTCCCTTCCAGTAGAGGAAGAGGAAGGAGTCTGCTTACAAGGTCTGAATCTATGATTCTATGAAGTCAATGATTCCATGACTCTATGGTTCAACGTTGGCATTTGTTACTCCCAAAGCCAGATGACATTATAAATTCAGTTCAGTTCCACAGAACTAGGAGAACAAAAGTCATTCATGTTCAAACCACAAGGCTACACATAAAACCCTTTGTGAGACAGTCCTTGCCTGGCATATACCTAGGGAGTGAGGGGAGATAAAGACTGAAGAGGTGAGTGGCATGAAGGCCAATGATGAGGATGAGCGGTCATGCTTTGGCTTAACTGATGGTTCAGCTTCCAACAAAACACCGTAATCAATGTCAAGAACTCAGATCTGTGAACTTCTAGAAAGAAAGTTTGTCATCAATTACTTTGGAAACTTTAAGAACAATGAGGTGTCTACAGGAAGAGCTTGAGGAGCCTGCATAAAACCCCAAAGGCTTTACTGGGTCTCCCAACAGCTACTTTCTCTCTCTCTCTGACCTAGGATATGACCTAATGGAAAGATATCTTTATGGTTATAAGTGCTGGGGGGAGGTAGGACAAGCTAACTTTGAGAAAAGCTTATGAGTGCGTCTATCAACAATTTTTTAAAATTATTTTATTTTTATATTACTATAGTGTTAAGTATTGAATACAGGGCTTCACACATGCTAGACATGAACTCTACCTTTGAGCTATACCCCCAGCTCCTGTGTCAATTATACAACATATCCCTGTGTATTGTGGGAAAAAGCTCTCCACACAAAGGAAATAACTATAACATCATGTTAAAAACAAAAGAGCATTTCTGTTTTGCAATCTGTCTCTCCTCAATTTCTGCCACTGCCACAGTGGGGAAATTGTACCTTTCTAGAGATTTCCAATCAATCCCACACTGTTGTTTCCCAAAGCAGCAGCTTGTCTGGGGCTTTTTTTTTTTCAGTGTTACATGATTAACTCATTGTCATTGTGCTATGAAATGATTACTATGACATAAAGTTCAACAAAAATTAACAACAAATATTTTTTGAGAAAATAGGTATGCTCATCAAAATTATCTAATGTTACTTTTTTCTTTCTTTTTTTATTATTATTATGAACAAAGAAGTCACACTTTCTATCCTTGTATATCCTTATTCAAGGTCCCTTCCCCCTCCCACCACATCAGGTCATTCTTTCTTCTCCACAACTCCCCATCCCCTCCCTGGGCAGGCAGCAGACAGTCCCATGGTCCCACTGTCCCAATATTGCTTAGTTCAGTCTCCACTCCTGGCAAATCCAGTTTTCTCCCCACTCCCTCAAGACTGAGTCAGGTGTTCCTCTAGGGGGAGTTGGATCCAAGGAGTCAGTCCAGGGTGTTTCTGTGTTGTGTTACTTATAAACACAAAAAATCAGCTGTATTATTTAATCTCCTTAATGAAATAGAAATTAATTATTAGTTAATTATTTTCCTTATCCCAATACCTATAAAATTTAGAGATGTGAATTATGTGGTGCACTAATCATAAGAGACAGTCAAAATTATGCAGCCCTAATAGAAGAAATGAGGTAAGACTGAAAGAAATAGGAAGAAAAATCATGGTCTCCTAGTTGGCAAATTAGAAATACTAACAAGGAAAATACTACTTAATATAATGATGCAATGTAATTCCAATAAAGTAGATACATAATTATGAGAAATTAAATTAAATCTAATTAGATCATTTTTTCTGAACACTGGGCTTCTAATGTGTAATAAAAACTGCCAAAATCATCAGTTGTTGATGTGGGAATCAAGGATAAATCCTTTAGTTTTGGCATAAAGCATACTTAGGAAGTAGCTTTTTACTCTGATTTTAATGGGATGAAAGAAGAATTCATCTGGATGAACTGGCATCTATCCTGCTCAGTGTCTGACTGCTGGGTGCTTTCTTTCTGAGTGGCTGGCACAATCAGCATGGATGTGTGGAGCCACGGTGACATCACAGGATAAGGCTAAGCTAGTGGTGTGGCCTCTATCTGGCTCATGCAGAGTTAGGTACTCCTGTGGGTGTGCAGGATGGATGAACCTGTCTGGTTGCCCTGTACACCAGATAACAATGACAGAGAAGCAGGTGACTTCTCTCGCCAACATGTGTTTTATAATTTTAATTCTCATGATGTCAGCAGGCTCCTGAGCACAGGAACTGCTGCTGTCTGAATAGCTGTGTTCACTCAAATTTCTCATTGAAAATCCCAGTACAACAGCAGAAGAGAGGCCAGAAAGTCTCTGCCTTGTTAAAGCTTTTGAGAGAATGAGTCAACTCCTCCATCCCTTCCACCACAGGAAGACACTGTTTCCACCCCTTCCAAAGGACTTAGCAGTAAGGTGCCATCTTGGAAGCAGGAGCCATGGAGAACAGCCCATGAAGGCTGTCATCAAGCCTGCCATCACATCCTCTTCCTTCTTTTCCTCCCAACCCCACAGACACAGGTTTTCTGTGTTTGTGGAGAGCATACCTTCCCTGAAAATAACATGTAAGACATCTTTCACTGAGTTTAAGCTCAGTTCCACACAAATGGCACTACTACATCAAAGCCAAATAAATAGCTACATTGAGCACTGCTTTCCTGGTGGCATGTGTTTTGAATGGGTGAGGTCTTTCAAACATAAGATCTTTTATAGATGTGCCAGCAGCAAGGCTTCAGAGTGGATGTATGGAGGATGACCCTGCTTGCCTGTTAGTAGCATTTAGTGCTATTGAGAAGTTATGGACCGTTTTTTAAGCCTCAGTTGCCTGCTTATTTTTAAAAAGGGAGATACGAGGGGCTAGGAGTATAGCTCAGTGGTTGCGGACTTGTGCCCTCAAACATGCAGCAAACTTTCTGACAACCACAAGCATTGGAAAGCAAACAAATAACAACAAAAACCCAGGAGAGAGAGTTGATAGTAATACTCACCCACAAGGTGGTTTTGCAGATTATACTGCAGGAGGTATGTGAAGCCTTGCAGTGCTCAGCTACATAATGAATCCTGGTTACCAATGCTCTGATTATTATTAGTGAAGACCCTTAGATGCCATCATGACAATTAAAACCTGTCTTAGGGGTGTTAGCTTCTTAGGAAATTAGGTACAGCTGGAGACAGAGGTCAGAATTCCAGTTCTGTTCTGAAGCCTTGAGCCTGTTTCCTCATTTTTAAAACTTAAGACAGTAAAAGCACAACTCAGGACAGGAGCATGTTCCTCTGCATCCTCAGTGACACTCAGGACAGGAGCACGTTCCTCTGCATCCTCAGTGACACTCAGGACAGGAGCACGTTCCTCTGCATCCTCAGTGACACTCAGGACAGGAGCACGTTCCTCTGCATCCTCAGTGACACTCAGGACAGGAGCATGTTCCTCTGGATCCTCAGTGACACTCAGGACAGGAGCATGT
The DNA here is from genome assembly GCA_004025045.1 of Sigmodon hispidus. Taxonomy (NCBI): domain Eukaryota; kingdom Metazoa; phylum Chordata; class Mammalia; order Rodentia; family Cricetidae; genus Sigmodon; species Sigmodon hispidus. The sequence goes on from PVIH01002898.1 coordinate 138,082, forward strand.
TCCTCTGGATCCTCAGTGACACTCAGGACAGGAGCATGTTCCTCTGCATCCTCAGTGACACAGACATCAACAAGGATTAAGTGTGTAAGAGTTTCACTTCAGGAAATGCCATTTTGGGAATGAAGAGGGCACCTGGGAAAGCCATCAGGCTGTGATGCAGACCTTGTCAATTCATCCTATTTTTGGTGCATTTCAAAGAAAACGGCACATGTCTGTACTTTCCCCTAAGTACTTTACCACGTGCATATTCAACTAGAGTTCAATTTTTTTTTTTCTGGGTTGAAAAAAGTTTAATGTAAAAAGTTTATACCAAGTGTTTAAATGACTGAAACCATTTCCAAGCACCACACACCAGACATTACCTGGTTCGGAGCAATTGGCAGCTGCACATTCTTGGCGTGGAATGTGTCATGTGGGTATCTGCTTGTATGCTTCCCACAGATGCTGATTATAGTAGGTTAGACTACAGGAGGCTTATTAAGGGATGGCTGAAGAAACCATCCACCTTGTGGACACATATGAAATCATGAAGGTTGGCCTTGACTAAAAAAACAAAAAACAAACAAACAAAAAACCCAAAAAACAAAAAACCTACCAAAACCCAAAACCAAGTGGTTTCATCAAAATGATACTGAAAAATACAAATTTCATTCTCTACTCCCTTCTTTTCAATAATATTTCCTGAAGGTGGAATTCTGCTATTAGTGCATGTCCTGAATCTTTTGAGCATAGTTCCACACTTTTCCAGGGTCTTGAATGATAATTTCAAGACTTCCAATCTAGAATGTCAAAACAAGGCAACAGAACCCTTGTTTCCTGGTTTCATTCCCAGGGTGTGGTAACGGGGCTAAACAGATGGGCCCATGTGAAACTTTGTTGGAAACTAGCCCATGTATTTGGGATGAGGAAAAGCATCCATGTGCTGGTCAGAGGCCACAGCAGAACTAGTGAGGCTTTGAACAACAGCTAAGGAAATCATCCTGACAGCCACTTCCTAACCTGGCCTCTGGGTGGGGCATTCTGCTCTGTTATTGTAGGAGTCCCTTATGATGCTCAGTCCATGGTCCATCCATGATTCTGAGAATTCTATTCTTTGATATCCTTCCTTATCCAAACAAGCTAGAGGCAACACATCTGCATATACCCCAAACCCTGACCAACACAGAGTTTCATTTGTTTTTTAAAGTCACAACACCCTTTCATCAAACACAATACAGACATTCCTCAACTTACAATAGAGTTATAGTCCAATAAGCCCACTGCAAGTTGAAAATGTCATATTGAAAATATATTAAAGATATCCAAACTTCTTAACCCAACACAGCAGCCCAGCCTGCCTTCAGGATTCATGGGGCACTGAGAGCAAGCAGCCAACAGCTGAATCATTAACAGTCCTAGACTTGTATATTGGTAGCCTAGGAAAAGATCAAATTTCAAAATCTAAAGTATCATTCCTACTAAAATTCTATCACCCTTATACTATTGCAAAGTGAAAAGATGAAAATCAAATCATTGTATGTCAGGGCTATCTGTTTTCTCTGGAAGTCCAGCATACTAAGTAAGTTATAGTGACTCTAATACAAAGTGATTGTCTCACTCTTTATTGATCTAGAATTCTAGGATTCTAGTGACCTCATTTTTAGCAGGAGGCACAATGTCCTTGATGAGGTTATTAGAGAGGGTCCATCATCACTGGACCTCGGTTTGTTTTTTGGCCAGAGTTTGGGGAGGGGCTTCATCTAGTCATGTCTCTGCTCTACAATCTTAACAAATTAGTTTTATTTGCAAGCATATCTACTTAAGGCTTTCATAGCATTTGCTTACTCTTTCCTTCCATGCATGTCCATCAGGAAAATGCCAGTTCAAGAAGCAAACCAATCACAACCTCTGTGAATGTCTTACTGACAGATCTTCCCATTTCCTGGGTGGTCCCTTCAGAAACCTCTCAGCACACATGGGCATTCCCTTCCTAGATGTAAGTATTCCCCATTTATAGCCCCATGTAATCTGTAATTCTGATGAGGTACACATCTTGAATCACTAACACATCAAAGTGACTTTCCCAGGCTTTACCCTTCCTTCTACCTACAAGATCTGCCAGGGCTTCACATCAGCCAAATTTACCAAGAAACCAATTAGGGAATGGAAACTGAGATAACAAGGCTGGCTAAGGTCACTCAATGGCCACACAGTGTAAAGTTTAAGCAAAGCAAGAATGTTTCTAGGGATGGAGAAGTAAATGACCAACTGAACAGCTTCTCCCAGAAGTCAGAGAGGTTGGAAAGGGCTACAGAGTTAGTTGAAGGCTAGCCTAGGCAACCAGTCTCAAAAAGTTGAAAACATGCTGGATCTGTGGTCCAGTGGTAGGCCCTAGTTTTAATTCTTTGTACTGCAAAAGAAAAATAACATAATGTCGTTGTCATCATAAATACAGGAAGTGACTCACCCTGCTGTGTAAGTCAGTTCCAAAGACAGAAGCTACAACCGGAAGTGGGATCCAACTGTCCCTATATGTTCGCACGCCATCAATGTGATAAAAAGTACACATGACACACCCTTGACCTAACTCACCGTGAGACCCAGTCCTCAAGGTTGAGAGAAGAATGAGAGAAGTGCTTTTTTTACTTATTTCCAGTGAACGAGGAGGAACCTACTACAGAAGCAGAAGTGAAGGCTTTGGGAGGGTGGATTCCTACTTCATCTATTTGATAGCCAAGAGTGGGAAACCTACCCAGGCTGGGAATTTTGTGTTCATAAGCAGAGATTTCAAGAACCTTGAAGGACCTGGAGTCCAACAAAGTGTTTCTTCCCCCAGGCAGAATGGAAAGTTCTTGCTGATGGGTTTGGATGCCACAGACAAAAAGAAGCAAATCCCTAAGGGAGGGACACAGCACCCAACTATGGTGACTGCACAGACATCCCAATGAATTCACAGAATGAAAGAGCAGTAAGGGTTCCAGAGGCATTGGCAGACCCCAAGCAGTGTAGTGGGTTGTGTGGATATTATCTAGGAAAGAAGCACCCCAAAGGGGATATCTTATTCACTAAAACAAACAATCAAAGAACAAGCCTTAGTAAAACTAAAAGGATTTTTGTAAAGATACTTTTGGTTCATGATAAGGTCAACCACAGCAGCAGAAAAGCAAATCTAAACACTTTGCTCATTAGAGTGTCTTTTACATAAGAGGATCAAATACAGATGGTAAGACTGTAGAAGAAGCCAGCACTACTATGTAGGTTGAATTCTAAGGTCACTTAGGCAGTTCTAAAGGAGAAGCTGGAAATTCTTTAGGCATTCTCACAACCATTCGGGAATGGTCACATGCCAAGCTGGGGTTACAAAAGAAATCACGTAGCATTGTTTGTGATCAGCTCTAAGTGCTTGAAATAATTGAACCGTTGCTGGATAACCAAGGGAAAAATGCTGGGGTTTCAACTCAGGCTGAGGTAGGAGATTTGCTAGTTCAAAGTCAACCTGGGTTACAGAGTGAGATCCAGGTAAGCCTGAGTTGTGTAGAAAGCTACTATTTCAAACAAACCCTTGGCCATAGAGGGGCAGATTTACATTTTAGGAAGCTTGATAATTAGTCCATTTTGAAAATCCAGTGAGATAAAGAACACAAGATCATCAATCTGAAGTATCCACAGGCCTCAATGAAGGAACCAGAAAGGAAAGAAAATAGATACAATGCATGTTTCCACCCACCTCATTCACCTTTGCCATATCATTGGGTCACTTTACTAACGTAATTTACTGTCTAACAAATATACTCAATTCATTCTAAGAAATGTTCATCCTAAGAAATATACTAGGTACATTTAGGCCCTAAATAGGTACGCCTTAAATTCACCTCATGCTCAGTCAATGGGGAACATGCTTCCCTTTGATAAGGGAGTCTTAGAAGCTCAAGGCTCAGCACCAAGCTTAGTTTTCCAGAAAGGAAAGAGAGAGGTCACAGGGCTGGAGCCAGTTAAGACATCACTGGTCTGCCTTTCAAAGCATAATCATGAACTCAGCCAACGCTCTGCAGCAGCCCTCATGGTGAAGACAGAGATGAGCAAAGCAAGTCTCTCCACCATGCACTCACTCTCACACAGATGAGGTCAAAAGGCCACCGAGTATGAAATACAGACTTTACTCCGTCTTTGGACCTCAGTGTACAAATGTCTTCACTGCCTTCTGGTTTCTATCATGTTCATCACTAGTGAGCTTCAACTTGAAGATAGGGATCCCCAGTTACCTGCAGATTCTTTTTGTTTCAGTTGTGACTGTCAAAATGTCACCCCATGCCTCAGTCTCCTCTTTGAGCAAATGAATATTCAGCCCATAGAGTTATTTTTAGAAATCTGATCTACTAGATTGCTAGGCCAAGTTAAAAGTATTTATGTAGGGGCTGGAGAGATGGATCAGTGGTTAAGAGCAAAGGAGTTTGATTCCCAGCACCCACATCAGGTGGCTCATAACCACCTGTAACTCTAGGTCTAGGCCAGAGTCTGAGAGTGCCTGCACTCATGTGCACATACTTACACATAATTTTAAATTAATAATTAAAAAATCTAAGTAATTTATGTAATCATTATTTTTTAGAGTCACTGTGAAAAATAATGAGAGAATATTAGATGCATATACTAGAATATATTAGAATCTTGCAAGGTAAATTATACTTTAAATTGTGAACTTTAATGCACATGTTAACGTGGGCAGGAAAGATTGGCTACAACCAATTAAAAAGTGTGTATGTTCATTCATCCAAATTGGTGTCTTGGTGTGTGGATGTGTAGGGGTTAGCAGTGTAAGCCAGCAGGCACCTTCTCTACCTGGGAAAGTAAGTATCATTAGGAATGTGGGTGCTGTTCTACATTACCATACTTCCAACACCCCAGAGACTGAAAACCCTTAGAGAGGGTCAGAGAGGCTAAGCCAGAGCTTTAAGAATAAAATCAAGCTGTGGTGTATCTGTTCTGGCTTTTGCATTTCTTAGTTCTGTATCTTTTCACAGGGAAAGGGCTCTTTTATCAATGCCATTGTCTAGTTTCTGAAGACTCTTGTCAGTCCTGGGATTCATTTACCCATTCATAGGCTTTGAGAAGCCTACTGAAGAATGCTGCCCACTGGCATTCATCAAATCTACACAGGTCTCACCCTTAGTGTTAGGAAGCTGGTCAACTTTTACCATACTAGCCTAACACTATTTCTAGTCTGCAAAGTCTCCCAGGAAACCTAGATCACTGAGCCTCCCAGAAGTAATGTGTTGGGTCTATCCTAAGGTCCACCAGGAGAATGGATTTCGTGGGCTTGAAGATTCTGGAGACCATAACCCTACCTAGCCTGCAAACATCCTCTCAAACTCTGTGGGAGAGAGATAAACCAGCTCTAATCCTTGTGGAGTGAATCCTTACAATTTTACATTGTAAAGTTGTTGCTGCATCCATTTTGAATATAGGCTGGGTTTCCTTCTGCCAGAAGCAGGGCTCTGTCACCTCTGACACGATTTCCAGCCTTTACAGACTTTTAGTTCCTCAATGTGGTTGATACAGACATCTGCCTTCTACAAACCACCTTCTGGAGACCACTTCCCCGTGGGACAGTAAGATCCAACCCACTCTGTTCTTCTGACTCTCCCATCCCCTACCTCATGGGCTTTGCAGAGAGGCCAATGAAAGCCTCTGAGTCTCAATATGACTTCTTGGAATTCCTGTCTTCTTGCTCTGAACACACTCATTAAAGCTATCATAGAAATGTTTGGATAACACCCTGAATACACTAGTCAGCGTCCTCCCTTCCTTTCTCTCTTACACACACACACATACACACACACACACACACACACACACACACACACACACACACACACAGAGGTATAGTATATACACATGCCCCCAGGCCCTGTAAGCAGTACAACCTTCATTTCCAAACTGTCTCTTTCCTATTGTTGATTGATTGCTCTTCATAGTCATAATCCTAAATTAAAAAACCTACTTCCCTCATTTTGGGTTTGACCTTTCTTGGTTTATGTGCTAATGGGTAATGCATACCTACAATTCATTTATATGATTTAGGATCTACAACATATCTAGCAGTCAATGAGAAACGACATATGTGGATACCACTCTCTGTCCCCAGGCACCTACATGATTACTACTAAAACTGAGATTGGTGATGTGGGACAGAGGGTGGAAAGTAGACGGGATTCCAAGGTAGGGAAGCTCTCAGGTGAGTCTGGGAGGCTGGGCAGACAGACTTCAGGCAGGAAGAAAAACAGGGGAAGCGGCAGCCAATGAGAGGTGAGCAGAGCTCTGGGGAAGCCACAGATCCAATGTTGACACTACTGCTGAATTCTCAAATTCTCTGTGGAAGGAGATTAGAATCTGGCCAGGGCAGAGAGAACTGAGGCGTTCCTCACCCACTGGGCCATCTTCCTGTGTACAGCTTTTGATGCCACATTCCTGTCAACTATGGGCATTAACACTCATTTAATTCTTTATTAGTCTGACAGGGAAAATGTAACACTTCAGTTGTACTTAAATTCCCATTAATCTGATTTTGAATGATGGTGACTGCACTTAATTCATGACTGAAGCACAGATTCTAAACCAACCTGTGAGAGCTTGATCCCCCTAGTGCACAAATTCCACTTGGTATTTTTAATAAAAACCCAGAGCCAGATACTGGGGGAAAGCTGAAAGATCAGAGAGACAGAGGAAAAGACCACAGACACTTCTCACCTAGCTGCTCCTCACGAATCCTCAGATTGAATGTTTCTGAGTTCTCAGCAGGGCACAGCACAGTTGAACTTCTGCCTCCTTCTCTTTCTGTCTCCGCCCAGCTATCTCACTTCCTAGTTCAACTTTCCTAGTGCTAGGATTAAGTGTGTGCCACTATCAATTGACTCTGGTCTTGAACTCTCAGAGATCCAGAGGATCTGGCCTTTGGAGTGCTGGGATTAAAGGCATGGGTCCCCACTCCCTGATCTTCATAGCTTCGCTCTGTCCTTTGATTTTCAGACAAGCTATATTAAATACATAATATATCACTATATCCCCAGCCTTGGCCATCACCTATAACTGATCCCAAACAAGCTATTGACCACGAAATAATTTCCTTTTGAAAATATTAAGGTAGTTTTCAGCATCTTTTAGTTTCCACGTTGCCAGGCTACATAGCAGGTGCCTTTACACACTGAGACATTTCACTGGCTCTTGATCAAGCTTTGTGACTCAACTCTGTCAGTGATTTCCATCCCTTAGCAAGAGGCACTGTTTGCTACCAGTTATGTCTCTTGCTTTCCATGCTGGGAGGCTTCCAGGAAACCTGAGTTAAAAATTAAGTCTCCAGAATTTAATAAGCTCAAAGCAGAATTTGATTTTCTGACACCTGTCCAGTCTGTAACGAGTTTAAATCTTTGTCCCATTCTTAAACTGCAAAGTTTTATGACAAATAAGGAAACTAGAATTCTCTTTACTGCAGCCTATACGTTAGGTGGCATCATGCCATCACGAGGAAGGGTGATTTCATCTTCTCTTTGAGGGTGATAGCCTCGAGTGTTGCAGAATAGGTTTAACTATGCAAAGATGTGTTGCTTTTGTCTAACTATATAAAAAAAATGTGTTGCATTTGTTTACGTTGCAGAATATTTCTTTAACTATGGAAAGATGTGTTGCTGTTTTATCTTGCCTCGCTAAGGCACCTAGGCAGGTACCTAGCTTGGTCCCATAAAAAGTTGAATGGCTAATAATGAGGGAGGAGGTAGGGATGGAACTTCCGGGCAGGGAGAGTAAATAGGAGGAGGAATTTAGGTTTGGAGAAGAAAGAAAAGGAGATGTCAGGAAAATTGAGGGTGTGGGGTGGGGGGAGGGCAGCCAGCCAGCCATGGAGGAAGCAGGGAAGTAGGACATACAGAATGAAAGAAAGGTAAAAAGCACTAAGGCAAAATGTACATGAGCTAGTGGCACAAGCCTAAGCTAAGGCCGAGCATCCATAATTAATAAATCTCCATGTCTTTATTTTGGAACTAGTTGGCAGATCCCCTAAAATTTCAACATCATTCATGTTTTCCACGGACAAGATACTTGGTTGGAGTGGATGCCTATTGAAAACAATTTAACAAGGAATTTTTGACTAAGGCTTTCAAAATGACTTTGCAAACCTTGTCTGAGGAACAACAACAACAAAATCTCTTGGTTTGAATTTCCCTGAAATTAGACTCAAGTAGCTTAGGATGTGTTTGAAGTATATAAATCTGTTCCCAATTTTTCAAAACTGTATCCATATAGTAAAATTCAACCCACATAAACATGATACGTGTACCACAGATGGGGTGCTCAACTCTTATGCCTGTGTCTTGAGGGTGGAACTGAGCCCCAGATGAGATAAATTTGCCTTTTCTCAATATCAGATTTATCTGTATATTACAAAATAAAGAGAAACCCATGCATTGCTACAAACCATACACACTCTCAAGGCTCTGAGGCATTTGTTACTTTCCCAAAATAGGATGCGGTAGCAACCTTCATCCCGTTCCCTGAGGACAGCTGCTCAGCTGATGCTGGCCAATGGCACGCAAGGTGGCTAGCTCAGCCATGACAAATCAGCTTCCCACAGGCAGCTGTGTGAGGCAGTTTGGGAACCCAGAGGTAACCCAGAGGAAGTGGATGGCACTGAATCATGGTGCTGAGGGTAGAAAAAAAAATAACAACTGTGATTCACATCAACCAAAAGAAAAGGTTAAGGGGCAGGGGCAGCTACCAATTAAAGCCTCAGAAACATGCTCACATACCAGCGAACATCATACTGAGCATGCCAGGGTAACCTCTGCTTTTGTAAAATACAAAGAAGCAGCAGAAAAGCAGCTTTTTAAGGCAAAGCCTCAAAAATCTAATGATGGCAGCAGTGAACCAGTGTTGTCTCAAATGCAGCTACACCAAAGAACTGAATTCTTAGTAATTCTAGTATTTGTTAGGAGAAAAAGTGACCCATTGCAATATCTTTGGCTAATCTTTAATATTCCTTTACATGAATTTCTTTTGAATACCACCAAATTTTTAAATTTTTTGCTTAAATTACTTTACCTCTACAAATAAAAGTTTTTGCCTCATTAACAGTCTTTCTATAGCATAATTTAATTTCTCAAAAATGAATTACCTAATAGCCTCCAATAAGATGATAAAATTAAACTTGTTCAAATCAAATTAACATGCAAATGAAACAAAAAAACACAAGTGAACAACAAGCAAGCCTCGAAGTCATTGGAATCTATCACTTGGGAACCTTCTGGAAACTAACACATAAAGCCATAAAGCTCAGACTTGACATATGAGGCTATCCATGCCATGTAGAAACAAACCTCGAGTCTCTTTATGGGTAGAAAAATAAAGCATAAGCAATTTCATAAAATATAATGTTGATTTAATGTTTGGAGAAAATTTGGTTTATTCTGGCCCTATAGATAGCTAAGCAGACTTTAAAATCAGGGGTGTGGGTGGGAAGGGGGAGCAGTCTTGAGTGGAATGTTATGATTGTGAACAGTCACTGTAATCATTAGCAATGTCAGGAAACAAATGTCACTCTCCGAGGACCATGAGACACCAGCAGCAGGCTGGCGGAGGCACTGAGGAAGGAAAAGAAAGGATGGAGCAGGTGGACAACACGATCACCCACCCACACACCTCTCACATACCTAATGGCTCAACAGAGCGAGCCCACAGCAGATAGCCTGGGAATAGCTTCAAGATGACTGACTTTTATTCATCTTTCTTCCCCAAGTTTGGGAATCTCCTCTGACTAAGCTAATCAAATCTCAGAAATGGCTGCTTTATATTCTACTTGTGACTCCTCAAGCATACATTTTCACTCCATTTGCTGAGAAATATTAAAGAACAATATAAGAAACAACATTTGGGGCTCAAATATTTGCTTTCTATGTTCAGTATTTAATGACACCGTATTTTATTCTGACCTACAAAGCATATTTCATCACTTGAAAAGACATAGGATATTATTGATCATTTAACATGAAACACTAGGGGCCATTTTATCAATGTGTCTAGCATTCTATGATTTATTTATGTTTCTAAATACCAAGCTCCCTTAAACATGTTAACACTATACCCTGACAATAAAGATAATTTTTCTGGCTAAATTTGTCAATATTTTGGTTTATAGGATTATGATATAACAGCTCATTGTGGGTAAATTTGAATCTAATATTTTATATTGAAAGTAACATTTTTATCACAGAATCAAAACAAAGCCATAGAAAACATAGAAGAGAGGATTTGAAAATCTCAGCCCTATTTGATAAATGTCTGGAGTGTGTCATTCTAGAATCTGTATGCACTCACTAACCTCTGCCTCTTCACTATTACTTCATCTTGCAGCTTATTATAACCAAAACTATGTGGTGTACTTACTTAATTATCATCATGCATTTCTTCTGCCATGATGAACACCTCTTGGAGAAATGTGTTCTAGGACTCTGGCTCATGATTACCTAACTTATCTTAGCTTCAAGCAGCATCCTATAAACCATGGGGTTTAATGATGAAAAGTTGGCTTTCATTGAACATCTGGAAAACTGAAAGCCAGGAGATGACAAATTAATTTGAACAAGGGTCTTTTCTGCCTTGTTTTTAAAAACATGTCATCTGACATTGGCTAATTCATCTGTTGGTTGCTGTTTCAATTCAACCAGTTAGATACAGGCATGCATTTAGCTCACTTTTATTCTATGAGAAATAGTAGGAAGGACTGGGTTTGGTGGTAAGTGGGCAAATGGGGTGACTGCAGAGGCCACTGTTGGGGGGGCAAATGGGGTGACTACAAAGGCCGCTGTTGTGTGTGTGGGCACATTGAGAGGCCAGTCATACAGCACACTTGTCACTGCTCATGCTCAGTTCCTTCCTGCTCTGATACCCCACTGTCAGGTGAACTTTGATGGCAAGTATTCTCCATCAAACTTAAGATAAAGGGCAGAGGAAGCTGAACAACTTCTATAGGAACTGGTTGAAGAAAGAGAGTAAAAAGTGCCCCCAAGTCTTTCTGATCACTGGCAGTGAAGAAGGCCTTTTCTCATTTAAAAAGATCTGCTGAGCTGCTGCCCGACAATCATTGTCTCTGGCCAACAACTTACAATCCAGTCCACACTTGCCCTTCATTTAGATGCTTCTGGTGAAGATGTCCATCTTATGAATCAATCCCTTAGTGTGCCATTATGACAGGCAAATGATGCATACTAGAACAGTGTCTACTTTTTTATGTGGAAGTAATTTTGAACTTGCAAAAAGAATCTGTAATGCTCAGGAACTATTGCCACTTGATAAAAAGAAAGCAATGAAACACAAAATAACCCAAATACACAAACTAGTGTTAAACCAAGGAAAGGATATAAATGACAGATGAGCATGTGGAAAGATGCTTAGCACCATGAACCATCAGAAAATGCTCACATCACCAGTCATCATGGCAGAGCTACCCAAGGGGCTCAAACAGGAGATCTGTGATGCCAGCTGTGGGTGATGACATAGGACAATGGCAATGCTCAAACACTACTGGTGGCTGGGGAATATAAATTATTACATCCTTGTTGTAGTAGGTTTCTGACCTGGACTTTTGGGCCTATACCTGAGTTTCGGACCCACTAGCAGCCCCACTGCCGCTTAGCACCAATTAATCACACAAAGGCTAATATTAATTTTACCCTGATTGACCTAGGGTCCAGGCATATTGCTAGCTAGCTTTTGCTCTTAAACTAACCCATGATTTTTATCTTGTTCAGTCATGCAGCTCAGAACCTTTTCTCAGCAGCATTTCAACTTCTTTCCTCTGCATCTCTTAGCATCTCTGCTCCGTTCTTCCTGTTCTCAGAGTTTTCTTAGTCTGCTAGCCTGGCCCATACTTCCTGTCTGGCCTCTGGCCAATCATCTTTTTGTTAAGCCAATAGGAGGGACAAATATTTACAATTTACCAACATAATCCCAGTATACCACATCCTCTTTGGAAAAATAATTTAGCAGTTTCATGAAGATTCAGAAAGAAATATCATCCTCAAATCCCACTTAAAATGAAATAAAATAAATATCCATAAAAATCTTGCACAAGGATGTTCACAGCAGCCTGTGACTAAAACAATCATAATATCTACTAATACAGTGTACATAAATAAAATGCAAGACGTTTATATGATGAAATCTAATTAAGATATCAAAAGGAACAAACTGGTGACCTGTTAATTATAACATTATAATTGAGAGAAAGTGGTTTAACACAAAAGTCCATTTACTGTATTACTCCATTTTATGAAATATCTAGGAAGTTGTGTAAAGTACTAAAACACTCACATGAATATACTTAAAATTTATGGTGCATATATTATACTTAAAGCCATTTTTAATCTTAGGATCTTAGGCAGAGAATAATAGCACATGCCTTTAATCCTAGCACTTGCAGGATGGAGGCAGGTGGATTTCTATGAGGCTAGTCTAGATTACATAGTGAGACCCAGTCTTAAGAAAATGGAGCTTTTTCAAACATGTTTTTCTGCTGAAAATTAAGTTGTAGAGTTTCACTTTTGCTCCTTTAAAATCTAGTTACATAATGATTAAAGACAGTTTCTGTTGTGCCTCATATTAAAAGTTATTCATTTTCCCCATTTCCCTTTTAGCATCTCTTGAATGTACTATGGCAGGTGCTAAAAGCACCCCTGTGAATCAGTTTTCATTGCTGTAATCAAATGCTCGACAGACACAACCTAAGGAAGGAAGTATTTATTGGATCATGATTTCAGAGGACTCTGTCCATAAGTGCTTAACCCCATGCACTTGGGCAGGAGGTCATGGCAGCAGCTGTGTGCAGAAGAGGGTGCTCTTTACATGCTGGCAAATAAGAGAAAGGGGGACGGAGGAAGAGGCCAGGGCAAGTTATAGCCCCCAAGGACATACCCCAGTTAGCTATTATGAAAATTAGGCCCTATGTCTACCTTTCCCCATCCCCCATAAAGCAATCATATTATGTACCTTTCAAATGGTTAACCCATTGATTAGGTCAGATCCTTCATGGACTAACTGTCTCCAGCAATGTCTTCACAGACGCTGTGGGATAATCCTTCTGTATACTGTGAATATGCATTACCCTCATTGGTAATAATAAAGCTGTTTGAGAACTGGGATGGAGAAGGGTGGGGTTGAGGAAGACACCAGCTAGCTGCCCATGAAGCAAGATGCTAGAGGATTGGTAAAGCCATGAGCCACATGACAAAACATGGATGAATAGAAATGGGTTAATTTAAATGTAAGAGCTAGTTAACAATAAGCCTGAGCTATTGCCGAGCATTCTGTAATTAATATAAGATTTTATGTGTTTATTTAGGACTGGGTGGTCAGGACAATGAAACTCTGCCTCTGTTTATACACAGACACATTCAAAGGAATGCTTTATTCAAGTGCTTTTGGGTGTTTCTTAATCCAATAAAATTGACAATCAGGACTATCAGGGCACCACACATGCACATGTGCCAGTTAGTGCCAACCATTCCCATTTTAGGTCCCTGTGACTTTTATTGAAATCTTACTTGGGACAGGAGTACACCTGAATCACTCATGGGTGGGTGAGGAGTATCAAAAGGGTCATTAGCCCTTGGAATAGTCTTCCTCAACTGGGGATGGGGTGTGAATACACACCCCAGATCCCTCTCCTCTTGGGTGAAATCAACAACAGCTCCCACATGGCCCAAAAGGACTGAGTGTAAGGGTCCATGTGCTCATTTACACAATAGCTCTCTCTCAGTTTATCATGGGTTATGTCTTCATAAAACTACAGCAAATTCAAAATATTGTATTTATACTCCCAGCCCACTAACATCTTAGCTTATCATGCAGTCTAATGTGCAAGATGGGCTGACCATGGCTGGTCAGGAGCTATGGCTCACAATTGCTTCCTAGGAGCCTAAAAAAGACCATACCCTATACATTGCTAGCCAAGGAAAGGTTCAAAATTCAAACTGCAAGTGATGGTTTCTACTGCATGTATCTAGCCTTCCCACCAGCATACCTCAGGGATTTCCAGCTACTTTTCTCTCATTCTCTTCTCTGTTCTTCCACTCCCATCATCCCTCCTAAAGCCACTCACCCAAATGAGGACTGACTTGGGGGAAATTTGATCAGGGTCTGATTTGGGGGAACTCCCAATAAGACAGTCCAGAGGTGTGCCTTAGCGTTTCTACTGCTGTGATGAAATCAAAAGGCAAGTTGGGGAAGAAAGGGTGTATTTAGCTTACACTTCCATATCACTGTTCATAATAGTAGGAAGTCAGGGCAGGAACTTAAACAAGGCAGGATCCTGGAGACAGGAGCTGATGCAGAGACCATGGAAGGGTGCTGTTCCTGGCTTGCTTCCCATGCTTGCTCAGCCTGCTTCCTTATAAAACCCAGGGTCACCAGCCTAGGGGTAGCACCATGGCCTTTCCCTTTTGATCACTAATTAAGAAAATGCTCTACAGATGGGCCTACAGCTCTATCTTATGGAGGAATTTTCTCAATAGAGGTCTTCTCCTCTCAGTTGACTATAGTTTGTGTTCAGCTGACATAAATTTAGCCAGCACAAGGTGACACTTATTAATTAATATACATATTTGTTTTCCTTCTCTTGGGTTATACTAATCTATGCACATAGACGCATGTCATCAAGTACACAGATATTTTTAAGTATTTATTTTTATAATTTTTAACTATGTGTGTCTGTGTGTGGTGAGTGCATGTGTTTTTGGAGGCCACAAGAGGGCGCTGGAGCTAAAATTATAGGCAGCTGTGAACCCCCACCCCATAAGGATCCTGAGAACCTGATGGGTCCTCTATAGTAATGCTCTTAACTGCCTTGCCATCTCTCCAGTCTCTAGGACACAGACACTTCGACAGTATTAATGGGGCATACAGTTTCCTTAATACCTTAACTAAATGCTTCATCAGGACAAATAAGTGGATGTCACTGTGGTACCAGCATCAGGTTCCTGTGCTTATTTACTTGCTTACCTGGCCTGCTTGGACAAAGCATGGACACTGTATAAATCACTTAGAGTTGGAAAGACACTCAATCATGCAAAGCTTAGATTTCTTCTGCAGACCTTCTACACACAGCCAGGAACTCCACAGTCATGCCAACCCTAGCATATGCTTTATGACTTAGAACTTAGAAAAAGCATAAAACAGCAAGTCTTTTCCATGCTAACTTGGAAAAAGTCCTGTAAATTTATAACCAGTGTGAAAGCATTGCCTCTTCTCCTTCCAGCTCCACTGTATCCTTGCCAGCTCAAGGAGCAGAGGTATCCAGAGAAGCAAAGAAACGGCATATTTCACAGCATTCAAAGGCTTTGCCAAAAATGTAGGAAAACCCACACATTTCTACGACTGGAAATTTCTCCAGGGTCCTTATGGCTCCTATCTGCTGATGATCAAAGGCAACTAGTACCTATAGATTCCACATTAAACCATTTTATGCAGCTGGTGGGCTGCAGCGACAGGTGCCATTGTAAGTGGGTCATGCTGCATACTCTGAAAGCATCAGGAGTCTAAGATGAACACAGCCATCACACAAAATAAGGCAAAAAGTCCCAGTCAGCATCAGAGGTAGCAAAGAGGTTTCAGGAACATAAACGTAGACAGCATCCCACTAACAGCAATTAGTAGATCACTAAGGACAATCTTGGCTACATTAAAATTGGCAATGATAAATAAAGTAAAGGCTTTCAAATGTCACATTCTGGCTGCCCAGTCTGGCAGAAGCAGACAGGAGGGTAGGCTGCGCTATTAGTCTTAAAGTCAATATTAGAAACTCTCCCGGCAAAGGCAAATGTTGTTTCTCCTCGACTCACTTTTGAGCATATGACATGCTGTTCAGCCAATCGAGTGACAGAGAAGTGCTAAGCCTAGGTAGCAAGAGGCCCCTGTGTTTCTACTTGTACTCTTTCGGGACCATGATCACAGAGAGGCTTCCTCCCTAGCTCCTGCTCTGAGAGTATGACTGGGAAATTAGCCAGTCTGAACGGCCTTCAGCAAGAAGCCCAGCTGAGCCAGAGCTTAGAGAACGTCTCACTATGTACAGCCCAAATGTACATATTTTATTTTTTATCTACTGAACATTATTTCTAACTACTTATTTAGTATGCAGTTATAATACATAATATTGCTAGAGTGGTAAAAAGCAATATTTAAGCAACAATATCTAATCTATTTCCATCAATATATCTGAGAAGAACAACCTTTTTTTCAGCTCTTTTTGCCAATGGTATATATTTCTATGGACTGTGTTTTCTAGTCAATAAAGGTGATTCCCCAGCACTGATATGAGAGTTTGTGACTGGTCTTTTGTGCCATGTTTGGTTAATGTCCCAGAAAGTCCTGCTCTTTTATGAGGGGGGATGGGAAAGGGGAGTGTATCTGAGAAAAGGGGATGTTGTGGGGGGACCGGGAGGACTGGAGGAAGGGGAAACTGTGGTCTGGATGTATTGTATAAGAAAAGAAGAATAATTTCTTTAAAAGATGTTCTCCATGTCGTCTAAGTCACCAGTAATATGCAATTCAATCATTTTTGAATCATTATTACATTTTGCTTTTCACTTAAAAAAGGAAAGCAGTCCACCAGGTAAGTTCAGTCCAAATTAGCCCACTCGCAGATATATGAGTGATACAACCAGATTCTTCCCAGCTCAGTCCAGCCTCACTCTGCCCAACCACAGCCAACCCACTGCATGAGCTACACAGATGTGTAAAATCGATTTTCTTGCCAGGTTTGGGGATATGCAAAATGCTGACCCAGAAGGCAATGAGGCCATATACAAAGCTAAATAAAAAATGTGCCGTAGGCTTTCCCTTTCTTCTTATCTGGAAAAATGGAAAGTAACATAATGTACAGAATATAACTTTGTTTACAATTGCTTAAAGAAGTTCTTTTCCCAAGAGTAATCTAACTTCTGTGTCCCATAATGGAACAATAACAAAATATACGTTGTATAATTTGCCACAGATCCCCAGTGGACCTGAACCCCATGTATCCTGTGCTGGATGTTTTTTTTCTTTTTTTGTCAATTTGACGCAAGCTAGAGTTATCTAAGAGTGGTGCACCTCGATTGAGAAAATGCCTCCATAAGATCAGTCTGTAAGTAAGCTTCTTAATTGGTGACTAGTACGCCTGTTATAGATAGGGACAGCCCTGGGCAAGTAGTCCTGGAGTGTATTAAGAAGCTGGCTGATCATCCTGAGGTAACACAGACCCAGAAAGATAAACATGGGATGTACTCACTTGTAAGTGGACTTTACATGTAAAGCAAAGAATAATCAGGCTACAGTCCACAATCCCTGAGCATCTAAGGTACCAAGGAAAAACCCAAGAGAGACATCTATGGACACCCTCTGGGAAGGGGAACCAGAAAAGATCTCCTGAGTAAATTGGGAGCACAGGAGGGAGAGGACAGGGGAGGTGGGAAGAGAACATGAGGAAATGGGATGGTAGAGTGGGGGAGCAACAGACAGAGGGAGAACAGCTAGCTAAGTAGACACCTTGATAGAGCGAGCCACTGTGGGGTTAGAGCGAAACCTGGTCCTAGGGAAACACCCAAGAACCCACAAGGTGACCCCGGTTAGGACCTCAAGCAATAGTAGAGAGGGCGCCTAAAGTGGCCTTTCCCTATAATCACATCGATGACCACCCTAGTCATCATTATGGAACCTTCATCCAGGAACTGATGGAAGCAGATGCAGAGATCCATAGCTAAACACTAAGTTGAGCTTCCAGTCCAGCTGAAGAGTGGAAGGAGAGATTATATGAGTAAAGGGGTCAAGATCATGATGAGGAGACCCTCAGAGACCGCTGACCCAAGCTATTGAGAGCTCACTGACTCTGAAACGACAGCTGGAGAACCTATATGGGACTGAACTAAGCCCTCCAAAAGTGGATGACAGTCAAATACATGGGCAGTTTGTGGGGCCTCTGGCAGTGGGACCAGAATATATTCTTGGGGCATGAACTGGCTTCTTGGAGCCCATTCTCTACAGAGGAACTTCTTGATCAGCTTTGATATTGGGGGGAGGGGCTTGGTCTTACTTCAACTACTTATGCCAGACTGCATTGACTCACCTTGGGAGTTCTTACACTCCTTGAGGAATGGGTGTGGGGATGGGGTGAGGGGAAACTGAGGGAGGACTGGGAAGATGGGGAGTAGTGGTGGGTATGCTAAAACATTTTTTTAATAAAAAGATGCTGAAGATGAAGATGATGATGATGAAGTAGAAGCAGCAGCAGCAGCAGCTGGCTGAGCAAGCAAGCCAGTAAGCAGCTCTTTCCATGGCCCCTGCTTTGGTTCCCATCCCCAGGTTCTTGTCCTGCTTGTGTTCCTGTCCTGACTTCCGTTGATGACAAATTCACCTGAAAGTGTAAATGAAGGAAACCCTTTCCTCCCTAAACTGCTTTTGCTCATGGTATTTTATCACAACCACAAACAAACTAAGATACATTCACATGGCACTATACGTCTCTTCTCCTTCCCTTTCTCACTTCCTACTTCCTGTGTGTGGTGGTCAGTCTAGATCCCCTGTTCAGAACACCTGGGAATCAAAAACCCCATCTGGGGAACCGCCTCCCTCAGACTGGCTTGTGGGTAGGTCTGTGGGGTATTTTTTCTCTTTGTAGAAATTTATTTTTATTTCATGTGTGTCTTAATTAGGGTTTCTATTACTGTGAACAAACACCATAACCATGACAACTCTTTAAAAAAAAAAAAAACATTTAATTGGTGGTGGAGGGCTCACTTACAGTTCCAGAGGTTCAATCCATAATCATCATGATGGGGAGCATGGAGGCATGCAGGCAGATGTGGTACTGGAGTAGTAGCTGAGAGTCTTACATCTTGCAGGCAACAGGAAGTCGACTGAGACACTGGATGGTATCTTGAGCACAGGAAACCTCAAAGCCCTCCCACAGTGACACACTTCCTCCAACATGGCCACACCCACTCCAACAGAGCCATTCGTGCTAATAATATGTGCATGAGAATTGTTCCTGCAGGTATGTTTGTGAAGTACTTCATGCCTGGTGCTCATGGAGGCCAGAAGAAGGTGTTAGCCTCCTGGAACTGGAGTTACAGATGGTTGTGAACTATGTAGGTGCTGGGACTTGATCCTGGTTCCTCTGACAGTGCAATCAGTGTGCTTAACTTCTGAGACATCTTTCCAGCCCTGGGATGTTTTCTTGATTGTAACTCATATTGAAGGGCCTATCACACTATGGGAGGTGCCATCCTAGGTGGGTGGGCCTGGGCTGTATGAAAAAGGTAACTGAATATGAGGTTGGGAGCAAGCCAGTAAGCATGGTCCTACTTCAGCCTCCTGACTCAGTTTCCCTGAATGGTAGACTGTAACCTGTAAGGTAAAATAAGCCCTTTCCATCCCAAGTTGGTTGGGGCCAGTATTTTATCACAGCAACAGAGACAGAATTAATGCACTGTGCTTTTGGTATCACTATGTGATACATTCTTTCATTCCAATGTGTTTTAACTAATCAGTTTATGTGGGTGGTGCACACATGCTAAGGTGCACGCATGGAGGTCAGAGGACAACCTGCTGGGGTCAGTTCTCTCTTCCTAGCATGTAGGCCCCAGGGACCAAGCTCAGGCTGCTCAGGTAATCAGGCATGGCAAGCCTCCACCCTCTAAGTGATCTCACTGGCCCTACATTCCAATTCTTGATGTAAACTAAGACATGATGTCATTTTTACAAATGATGGCTAATGCTCATTGAACACCAGACTGTGTCAGATGCCACAACTCATTTTCACCTCTGAAACGGGGGCAAAAAATAGCACCATTAACTATAACTGAGGTAAGGGCACACAACCTGCTTAAAAGGACCTGACACACAGTAACCTTTCCAAAAATAATATTTATTCCAAATAAAGCTTACATATTATTACGCTATTGAAGATTCTAAGCAACCATGGAAAAGGATGAGGACAGGGTTGGTGGGAGGAGGTAAGAAAAAGGAAGCAGAGAAAATAAATGTATGTATTATCACTAAACTGCCTAAGACCTTTTCAGCCAGCTGATGGCAGCACACGCCTTCCTCTGCAGTGAGCAAAGCATAAGAAGCATGGATTTATGAGATTCAACTGCAATGAAGAGAGAGGGGTGTCCACATGTCGGGCAGGGCAGGCTGTACTCCTGTGTGTACAGGGCTGAGGCGTGGGACATCCTCCCAGCGACAGTATCCAGAGTAAGGAATTGTTACAAACAGTCCAACAGTGGACCAGGGACTTTACTCTGATGTGCAGGTTAGGGCTGGCCAGGGTATCAGAGCACTGTCTGTGGTATGCAAAACACACACCTTAAACTGTTGGGAGCCTCCAGGACTCAGCTGGGGGAGAAGAGGAAATGCCAGGTTAGCATTAGAAATGACGCATCCTAACTGCGCGGGTAGAGTCGGGGACCAACTCCAAATAGTTCCCGTACTGCTTACAGTAAGTTCTCCAGTGGCATCACCCCACTGTCTTGTCTTTCTGTACCCCCTCCCCATCCCAGATCTTGACTGAAATTGTAATAAGGGAAAAGAGAAGGAGCTCAAGGCCCAGAAACACTCATTCTTCCTGGTGGGGCAGGCACCTTACCATGCTGTGTTCAAAGGAGGCCACTTTCACAGGCCACCTTAGCTATTCTCTGTGTGATCTAGGGCAAGTCATCTGATCTCTTTGGTCTCAGTTTCTCCATGTGAAAAAAGAAAATCACCCCTCAGGATCCCCAGGAATTGGTTCCAGGAAGCCTCTGTTAGGAGAATCTAAGAATGAGTAACCCCCTTATGTGAAATGACTAAGTATTTGAATACAACATATACATTCCTTTACAGTACATACCTAAGCCAATTTACATGCTCTGTAAATAGTTGCATTATCAAAGGACAGGGAAGGTATGCATATACATGTTCAGTATAGATACAGGGTTCTTCATTGTTCTATTTTCTGTCGTTTTAAACAGGTAGCAACTTTTAATGCACATACAGAGTATTCTGTTTCCTTATGACACTTCCATACATACTTTGTTTAGAAGAATCCCCCCCTCCGCCGCCTCTCTGCCACATCTCCCTCTGTCACTGTAGCCTCAACCCCTGTGTATTTCTCCTTTCCATTTTTCAGCAGGCATTTGTTATATTATGCTCTTTACTTACTTCCTTAAAACATCTAACTTCCCTGCAGGGTCCCCTTTCTTGCTTCTTATACCCACACTCAATACCACTCAATCATATTTATAGAAACTGGTAACTGAGATTCCCATTTGAGAGATAATATGCACTATTTGTCTTTCTGGGTGTGGGTTACCTTACTATTTTTCTAGTTCTGAAGTAACTTTTGTGGCTTTGGGATTGGCCTGACCAGAGTGACAAAGGAAAAGAAGACGTACAAACACATGTATAGAAAAACTGGGATCAGGTGGGGTGTGCCCTCTGATGGAGACACAAAGGCAGCAGCCTGGAAACTGAGCAGCATTATTTTATACATCGGAATTGAGGAGGTGGGTTTACTGTGCAGAGCGGAATGAGGAGGAGGCAGGTTAGCTAATCTGGGTAGGGGGTCTCTGTAGGGGAGAAGCTTCAGGTTGTTGTCATCAAAGAGAAGAAAGCTGTGTTTGAGAGTTTCTGTACACACTGATTTTATTCATAACATCCTTATGTAGATGGAAAGAAGGCTAATCCATTTCTCTGAGCCTGATCCAGGGGAGGTTTTGTAATTCTTATGGACTGAGACACTGGGGTCTTTGATATGGCCATGCTCATATTTACTCAGGATTTTATCTGCTCCCCACATAGTTCCATAATTTTGCAACTTTATTTTCCCTTAAAGTTAAAATTCCATATGTATATGGACCACATCTGTTGATAAATATCTAGGCTGATTCAATTGCCTTGTAATGTGAATAGGGCAGCAATAAACATATCCAAATTCCTCTTTGGTAAGCTAGAGTCCTTTGAGTGTATGATCAGGAGATCATGAAGGTAGCGGTGTCTCATGTGGTAGGTTCCAATTTTAGTTTCCTGAGAAACCTCCTCCCTGATTCCCATAGTGTGTGCACCACTAGACACTAATACAACAGTGAATAGGGGCTCCTATTTTCTCACAGTCTCCCCAGCATTTATCATTTTTTTCTTGGTGATAGACATTTTGGTAGGAGTGGGACAGAATATTAAAGTACCTTTAATTGCATTTCACTGATGTCTAAAGATGTTGAACACTTTAAAAACATTTACTATTGTTCATTTGTGTGATTTGTTGGTAGTTGTGGGTCTTTTGATGTTTTAATTTCTGCAGTTCTTTTTTCATAGGTTTATTTTTAATTTACGTGTATCTGTGTTTGTGTTTGTGCGTGCACACCGCATACGTACAGGTGCCCTTGGAGAAGAAGGCAGTGGTACCACCTCACCAGAGCTGGAGTTTCAGGCCATTGTGGACCAGCTAATGTGGGTGCGGGGACCCAACCTCAGGTCCTCTGTAAGAGCAGGATGTGCTCGTCACTTCTGATTCATCTCCCTAGCCCACATGGGAGCAGTTCTTTATGTATTACAGACGCTAGTCCCATGTGCATGGCTATATTTTCCACTCTGCAGGCTGTCTGTGCTCTCTGCAGATGGTTTCCTTTGCTGCATGCAACCTTTCTGATTTCATGGAATCCCACTGGCCAATTCTTAGGGTGATTTCCTCTGCTTCTGAGAGGTTCTATCTATTCAAAAATCTTTTGCCTATATTTTGAAATGTTTCCTTATGTTTTCCTCTGGTAGTCTTGATGTTTTGGGGTCTTAAACTAAGGCCTTTGGTCCATTTTGACTTGATTTTTGGCAGGGTGAGAGACATGGATCATTAGTTTTCTGTTGTCTATTCAATCTTATAAGCACCATTTGCTAAATATGTTTTTCCATGAATGTGTTTTTAACACACTGATAAAAATATGGGTCATTTATTACTGGCTACATGTCCTCTGCTTTTGTCCCTGTGCCATGCTGTCTTTGTCACTATGGCTTGTAGGATGGTTCTAATAGGACAAGCAGTGTTCTTTCTGCTTAGGATTGCATTGAATGACATTTTCTGTTTCTAAATGAATTTCGGGATTCTTGTTTCTTATTCCATAAAAAATGTCGTTACTATTTTGACGGAGACTATTGGATCTAGAAGTTAATTTGGTAGTAGAGTCACTTTCAAGGCATTAATTCTGCCAACCCAGGAGTATGAAAGGTTTTCTAACACTCAGCATCTTCTGCAGTAGCTTTTCTCAGTATCTAAAGAGTTCATTGTAGAGGGTTTTTACTTCTTCTTTTTTTTATTTTTAGGTTTATTCCTGGTTATTTTTGAAGCCATTGTGAATGGCCTGTTTTTCCTAATTTGTTCCTCATCAAAATAATTATTTGTATAAATGCTACTGGTTTTTAAATGCTGCTTTTTTTTTAATCTTGCAACATGACTGTAAGTGTTTATCATGTTTGAAAGTTTTCTGTTGGAGTCCTTAGAGTCCTTTATGTATAGAATCATGCCATCTGCAAGAGAGGGGTAGTTTGACTTCATTTCTTTATTTCCTATTTTATTCTTTTTATATGTTTCTCTTATTTATTGTTCTAGCTACAGCTTCCAGTTCCATAGTAAATAAGAGTGAAGAGGCCCCTCTTGTCTTCTTTCAGTTTTAGAGGAAATGTTCCCAGTTTTTTCCACATATATATATATGTATATATATATATGTTGTATAATGTTGGCTGTAGCTTTGTTGTATGTATGTATGCTTTATCTATTCTTAATTTCATTAGAAATTTGATCACAAAGGAAGGCTGAACTTTCTTAAGTGTCTTTTCTGTATCAAAATGACCATGTAATTAAATCTATTTTATATACTTATATAAATTCATTAATGCATATATATATTTAAACAGCCATCTATCCTTAGAATAAAATTAGTTTGGTCTTGATATATGATTTTCTTGATGTGTTCTTTAACTTGATTTATGTATATTTTGTTGAGCATGTTCTATGTTCATCAGGGGCTATAATTCTCTATGTTTACCATTAGTATGTGTGTTTTTTTCTGACTTCGGTATCACAGTAATATTAGTTCCACAGAATGAGATTGGTAGTGTCAGCTTTTTTCTATTTTGTGGGACAGCTTGAGAAGTGTTGCTGCTAGACTTCTTGAGAAGATGGTAGACCACATGCCTCAACCAACTCAGCAGTGAATCTGTCAGGCTCTGTGCTTTTCTCTGTGGGGAGTCTTTTAATTACTATCTCAATCTCATTGCTTACCATGATTCTATTTAAATTGTTTATATTTCCTGGCTTTAATTTTATAGCTAAAATGTATCTAGAAATATATGCATTTCCTTTAGGTTTTCAGGCTCTGAGGAATATAAGTTTTTGGAGTATACCCTAGTGATTCTCTGGATCTCATTATAGGGTTATGACAATTCTCTTTTTATTTCTGATTTTAGCAATTTGTACCTTTCTTTTCTTTCAGTTAGTTTAGCTATGATCTCATCAATTTTACTAATCTTTTCAAATAATCAACTCTTTAATTATCTACATTGTTTTTTCAGTTTCTATCTCATTAGTTTATGGTCTAATCTTTATCATTTATTTCCACCTAATGTACTTGGGTTTTATTTTCTGTTTTGTTTGAGAACCTGAGGTGCATAGTTAAGTTACTTATCAAGATCTGATGTTTTAATGTGAGCACTTACAGATGTTAACCTTCCAGTTAGGACTGCCTGGGCTGCACCCTGGAGGTCTGGTAGGTTGTGCTCTCATTTCATTCAGTTCTAGGAACTCTTTATTTTCCTCTGAGAATGTGTCATCCTTATCTGTTGGGTGGAATGCTTTCTGTAGATATCTGTTAAGTCCAGTAGGTCTAGGGTATAATTTAACTTTGAAGTTTCTTGGTTGATTTTTAGTAGGTATGAGAGCTGGGTATTAAATTTTTTTTTTTAATCATGGCCTTCGAAGCTTTGTAGCATGTGCTATATAAAACTGGGAGATCCATGGCTCAGTGCATAAATATTTACAATAGTTACATCTTCTTGATGAATCATTGCCTTTATTAGTAAGTAGTGGCCTCTTTATCTCTTTTGACTGTTTTTTGTTTGAAGTCTTCTTTATCATATACAGAATCACTACACCTCCATCTTCAGTTCCCATTTGCATGGTAGGCTAATTTCCAACCTGTGACTTCCAGTTTAGAAATGTCTTTGCCAATGAGTTTCTTGGACATAACACATAGTTAGATCTTGTATTATTAACCAGTCAGTTAATCTTAGCTTTTTTGGTGTGTTTTCTATCTCCTAACCACTAGTGGTTAGAACCATAGATATACGTCCAGAGATGTGGAAGGTTGGCTAAACCCCACCCTTATAAGGCTGTTGTGATTAATGTCATAACAGATGGAGTGGGGAGTGTTAAGGGGTCAAATACATAAACTGAAGCCTTCCTTAACTTCAATTAGCAAAGGAGACCAAGCATTAGCACTCCCCCACAATGCTGCAATCTTCCAGCACACAAAAGTGCATAGAGCTTGAAGCTACAATGTCAAGAAGCCTACAGAACTAATACCATTCCAGCTTGTCAAATTAAGGGGAAAGGTGTCTGTTACTGAGTGACAGATGAAATTACTTTCTTATTTTTTATGTCCATTCTGCCTGCCATACCCTCAATGCTTGCCACTACTCCTGCCCTTATCAAAAAGAAGATAAAGTAACAAAGGGGGAAAACCTGTCACCAACTGTGCTCTGCATCTTAATCCTACCTGTAGACAGTGCCCTGGATGAAAGGGGTTGTGTGCAGCTTTCCAATTCTAGAACCTTCTCAGCATCTCATCATCCTTTCTTCTCAATTCTATTAGAGTTTTGTCATGAGTTATGAACCACACAAAGAGCTTCCCTTCCAGCATACCTCTTTGGAGTGTTGTGGGTTCCTTCAGTAAACTATCTACATTTGCTATGGTTCTGCAGGTTTCAAGAAAGTGCTCCTGGTCACAACTGTGCACCTGCATCACCTCCCTTTGCAAGGTGGCTTAGCACTCTTTCCTGTCTATCTACCTCTTGAATCTGGTCCATCCTGCTATTTGCTTTGCCTAGTAGGATGTGGGGAGTCACATGGTTCATTTCAAGCCCAAGCTCCATTTCTTCAAGCCATGCTTCTGTGTCAAAAGGCTCAGACTAAAGGATGGAGACAGGTGGACAGACAGCAGACACTCCATTGATGCCATCTTCCTAACCAACTGGCAGAGGACCACAATGACACCAGCTAGACCACACTCCAATTGTCACTCCACAGACTTGGAAGCTAAATAAATGCATCAGTGACCATTTTTGTAAACATGCCCTTTATGAAAATGTAAAACTTTCTGGAGTATTTCAACTTTCATGTTAGGGATGTTTAATGAGTAAAACCAATACAAATATTTGAAAAATTGAAGAAAAAAAAAACCTAAAGTCTGAAACACTACTGATCCTAAACTATTCTATTCAGTTTGGGAGTAGAGATTAAAAAAATTATGTATATTTTGCATGCTTGTGTTTCTATGTACCATGTACGTACAGTGTCCACGGAGGCCAGAAGGGAGCATCAGATTCCCCCTGGACTAGAATAACAAATGATGATTAGCTGTCAGGTGGGCGTTTGGAATTGAACTTGGGTCCTCTGGAAGAACATCCAGTGCTCTTAATTGCTGGGCCATCTCTCCAGAGCTTGATGTAGGTTTTGAAGCATCAAAGCTAACTAATTAATAGACTAGCTAACACAAAATACAATTAAGGAGTTAATTTTGACATGTTTTTCTATGTTTTGTAATATAAATGACTCCCATATTCTGGTGTTACTGTCACCTCCATTACATCTGGGTTCTTACAGATCCAAAATACCGAGATAAGTACTGGATATTCTGGACAATGTAAAGTTTGCTCTCAGTTCCCAAATAGGGGTAGTGATATTCACACACACTCAAGGTAAAAAACACAGCACCACAATTCCTATGAGCAAAGCCAACTGAAATGACATACTAATGATTTGCTCAACTCCTAGCACTCTTCTGCTACCTAAAACTGATCAGAATATACCATCAGCTTCTGCTTAGGGCCTCACGGGAGAAAGGCAAACAGGTGCATATGGAAGAGAAGCAAGCATGTGAGAGAGTAGGCATGTCAGGCTTGCATTCTAATACCCACCCTTGTGGTAGACAACCCAGTCCCATAAGAATGAGAACTCAGTCCTGTAAGGAAAGCATCAATCCATTCATGACACTTCTGTCCCAACAATCTAGCACCTCTTAAAGGACTCACTGATACCCAACTCTATTATACTGAAGATCAAGCTCCTGGAGTTTTGGTGATGACTGATAGTGAACATTAATCTTGACTACTACTTAAAAAGGATTTAGAATTACCTAGGAAATTCACCTCTTGTGTCTGTACGGATGTTTTCAAAGAAGCTTAAGTGAAGAAGGAAGATGCAGCACGGGCTGGGGTCTCAGGTTGAAGGAAAGGTCGGAGAGCACCAGCAGTCATCTCTTTGCTTTCTGACTGTGCACACAATGGACCAGCTGCCTTCACTCCCCGATTGCCATGGTGACCTACCTGTATCTTCAACCATAAGCCCATATAAGCCATTTCTTAAGTCACTTTATCAGGTGTTTTTTCATAATAATAGGAAAAGTAGCTAATACATCAACTGCAGCACATCCCAGTGTCTTTTCTAGACATTCACTCTTCCAAGTTAAAAACATTTTCACTATCTTAACATCTAATAAAACACAGGGTGCCCCGTGGCAGTTCCTGTTGCCGTTTACTTTACAGCTACATTTCATTGATGATGTTTGTTTATACAAGTCCAAACAAAGATGTTTTATCGCAGAGGAAAGACCAAGGAAGCAAGGACAGCTTCAGCTTTGTTAATTAGGATTAGAAGGGAGGCAGGAACTGATCTACGCACTTGGTCCTTAGAAGTGACCTAAGCTTTGATTTGTGAACTTAAGTGGAATGTCCAATTGTTTCTTGTATTTCCTATGGGAGAAACTAAATACAGCTGCTGCCTTATAATCATAGTCAAATGTTTTCTTTGCTATACTTCTGTGGCTATAAACACACCCCCTACTTTGGGGACTATTCCTTGCCTCTGTCAGTGGAGCTCTGGGACCACTTCTGTGGAACTATATGATTCAGTTGCCTGATGTTTAAGATGTTATTGTGGAGCCATCGAGAAGGATTAACAGTGAAAGCACTTGCCACCAAGCTTGAGAATCTGTGTTCCCAGAACCCACATGGTGGAAAAGAAAACTGACTCCCATAAGGTGTTCTGACTTACTTACTTACTTACACACACACACACAGAGATTAAAAAATTAAAAATAATTACTTCTTTTATTTGTTTTGTTTGGGATGTTATTAAGGATTGAGCCTTGAGCCTTGTACATACTAGGCAGGTTCTCTACCACTGAATTGCACCCACAGACAAGGTTAGCCCTGAACTTACGATCTACCTGCCTTGATCTTCTAAATGCTGGAGTTACAGGCATGCATTACCATGCCCGGCCTCAGCTGATTTTGAACAGCCTCAAAGGACAAGTCACTCTTACTCTGTCATCATCACTGCATCGAAAATCAACATTAATACCCTTGGGTAGGGATTTCACATGCACTCTGCCCTTCTCTACAAGATTACAAGCTAGGCAAGAAGAAAAGAGATAAAGTGCCCGAGACAAACCCACCCTCCAAGGCAAACCCACCCTTGACTTTCCCAAGATCAAATATGGGATAAAAACATTGATCAATGTGCCATCCAACAGTTCTTCTGCATGACAGACAAAAATCATATCTCACAACGTGAGCAGATACCAGAAGATCTAGGACATGGAGGACAATAGGTTTAGGCCAAACAGGTGGCAGCTAACTAGGGTCCACAGTAATGAGGAGCAAGCTTTAGAAATAGAAAACCTTAGGTCAATACAAGATCTCATTAGCTGGTCATGCGACCTTGGGTGCATCGCTTACTTTCATGTGATCTTGGCTTTCTTCATTGTAATAAATGTTATGATAACTACCTTGCATGCTGTGGCTATAGGTTGAATAAATAGCCCCAGATGGCTGTGTTTGCTTTGCTCACAATGTGCCCCCAGGGCAGGGCTCAGCAAGAATGATTCATCAAGGACAGCTTGTCTCCATCTTACTAGACCTCAGTGGAAGTGACCCAAAGGCTGGGTCAGTGTCCTAGACCTTCACTCATATGCCCGTGCCCTGTCAATGGGAACCGGGATCTGTGTTTCCTACAGCCCAGTGGCTATCTCTCAAGACCACAGGTCACAAGATAATCAGTAAACCAAGCAAAAGCCATGTCTCTTTTGCTTTAAAGTTGCTCGGTGTCTCTTCTTCCTTGTAGTGTGGGTCAATTCAGTCACTGAGTCCTGCCCAGAGGGGAAGTAGACCTTATAATGGATGGAGGAGTAGAAAGACTCTGGAAGAGCAGTAACGCCACTGTGACCATTTGCTGGACTGTGTCACAGTGCTCTCAACTGATACTCTTCCATGCTCATTTTCTGAAAGGTAGAAATGGACAGTTCTATGAAAAGAGAAAGAAACAACGGGGTAGGGAAAAGGGAAGTGGCGTAGCCTCTGTGGTAAAGGCCCCTGACGGACTTTATGTTCCCTATGCTCGGGATGGTACTACCAATGCCAAGAGCAATGTCTGCCTCACTCAGCTCTTGTGAAAACTGAGTCAGTTAACCTATTAAAGCTGTGTCTGGAGTGTAGTCAATGCTCCTTACAAGGTTCATGGTACTACTTTATGTCCTTGGGTTCCTATGTCCTTATTCTGGGGTGGCTCTGCTCCTGCTACATTATGGATGGAATCCCCCTCCAAGCAGTTTCCACAGCAACTTTCCAAAGCTGGCACAGAATATCTCCCCAACCTCAATGAGAAGACTGGAAATGAAGCAACTCCCTGGGTTGCTGAGTACCGGGTTTCATCATCGCATTTTTACATACCTCGTCAGGCCAGCATCTCTCTCTCTCTCTCCTCTCACTTCAGATCAGGCCTGGCTACTGTAGAATTCTGAAGGCTCACACATTTGACTTTTCCTGATAGAGGTTCAAAAGTCTCTATATCGGGTTTCCATCTGCAACACAAAGAATTCACTATTTAGGATTTGAATATGGTTAAAAGTGTTGTTATCGAGCTCGAAAACAAGACACACTACCAGTTGCCACACTAGAGTTTATTCAGGGAAGTTGCTAGGCAGGTGCAAGGGAAGAGAAGTGGGAAGAGAGAGAGAGTAAGAGAGAATGATCCACCCCCCCCCTCGGGCCTTTTCCTTATGAGAGAACAGGTGAGCACAGGTTTACATAGCCATGTCCAAGATATGAATATGGATGGTGGGGGGGAGGTTGCAGAGTACCCAGGTAGCAAGGCGTGCCACGTAGGTTTACTTGGCTCCTCCTGGATCAGGAATATGAATAAGAGGGGCGAGCCCTCAGCACGTGGCATGTTCTGCCTGGGCCATGTGAGGTTATTAGCACATTTACCAGGTAGCTGCTATGTGCCAGGAATTCTTACAAAATGCACCACAGTTAACCACACAGGTAACTTGTTCCCTGGCTGCCTTGGAAGGACATTAATAGATCTACTCCTGGACCAGGAAATGGGGTGGGGTCTCCTGAAGCAGAACTGCCCTCCAAATTCCCAACTGCTGCTCAGAATTTAAAGATGTCAAATAGCCTTTCTAAAACAAAGGTTGGATCAACAGCCATCTGCTGTCACTATAAACTATGTGACATGTTTCTTCCTTAATCTTTGCAGAACCTCAGCTCCTCCTAAAGGAGCTTTGGGCTTCCACTCTGGGATTCTGGAGTGGATTCCCACACAACCACATCCTTTGCTCCTGCCAATTCTCCACCATTTCAAAATTGCCCTAGTCCACAAATACAGCCATCACATTCATGAAGAAAAGCAAAACCTAAAGATCAGATCTCAGCTGAGAACCTCCTTCACCGCTGCCACTAACACCTGTACTCCTGGCATGGGTGAACAGTGCTGATTCAGATTCCTCCCCAGTTATTCTATGTGTTTCAATATTAACTGATAAATACCCAGATACTACTTTCCTAAATAGATTCTAATTATATGCCCATTCCCCTTGCTCATCACATTCTTAGGATGACTTACCAAAGCTGTCTCATTCCTTTCCTTTACATTCTCATACTATCTCATTGCCCACTTCTCTAACAGGCTCAATGACAGACCTCAGACTTCCTCTTTCCTCCATGTAAGTATCACAATCCATCCATCCATCACACACCTACACAGGGGCACCCGTGCAGTCCTGCCTTCAAAGCCCTTCATACCATTCAGGAATACAGTGCTGGCTGAGAACCCATCACCTAGTGATTAGTGAACTCCAAACTCATTGATTTCCACCCACAGTAGTACATATCTCTTCCATCATGATCTATACCAATGTCCACATGTATAAGGCAGAAACAAATACTTTATGAAATACTCCCAGCCTCACTACTCTTCACACCTTCTTCACTTTTATTGAAAACTATGCTAGATGCTCATTTTCACCCATTTGTGAGTCAAAATGAGGTAGTCATGATCCAAACTTAATAAAAGGAACCTAGAATATAATTATGTGTGATACTCATGGGGTTATGAAGGTTTGTTTATCTTTAAATGCATGTGTGGAGGTCAAAGGTTGACCTGGGCTATTCTTTATTGCTCTCCACTTTTCTTTTCAAACAGATCTTTTCACTGGACCTAGAGCTTGTCAGTTCAATTAGACAGGCTGGTCCATGATCCCTGGGGACCTGCCTGTCTCCTCCCTGCAGCACTAGGGTTACAAGTGTACACCACTATACTGAGTCTTCTTCTCAGCCTCCAGAATATACTTCAATAAATTATTAAAGATTACCCTTGAAATAAAAACTTACTTCAGGTGCTGAAACAGAGAGTGGTCAAGAGTATTTGCAGGGGGCCTGAGTTTGGATCCCAGCATCCTTATCAGGTAGCTCACAACTGTCAGTAACTCTAGCAGATCTAACACACCCTTCTGGATTCAGGCATTGCACTCAAATGTGCATGTGCATATGTGTACACACGCACAACAGAACAAAAGCCTTACTTCACAAATTCCAAAAGGTGGCTCGTGAATCTGAAAATAAGCTCTTACTGTAGCTGCCCATTTGAACATCTTTACTATATACCAAATCCTTCTTTTGCCAAGCAACCAAAGTTGAGCTCACATGTACTTCTCATCCTGCCTGGGTTTGTTATGTGTTTTCTCTAACTGCATTTCACATCCATATCCCCATATAAGAAAATCCTTAAAAGGCTCAGCTGTAGAGCCTCGTACCTAGAGCTCACCTTTCCTTAATGATGCTGCCTCACTGTTTGCTGTTCAGAGCCCTGGCTTTATGTTGTCCATTGTCTGAGAACCACAATGGACAGGTCTGCATCAGGACTTTTTGTCCCAGTTTTAGAATTCTGGCACACATTTGTCATTTGGATTTAACAAATTGGTACTTTAAGGGAGGTGATAAAAGGTGTGTATGGCTCTCAGAGGAGGAGGCTGCCAGTTACTGTTTACTACAGTCTAGCATGGAGCCTTTACAACACACAGTCTATAGTTTTAGGCTTCCAATATCTTTCTGTATGGATACAACAGAGAATTAAATATTGTTCAACATGACCCAATTTACATGAATACTGCTGTAGGATCATGCAGAAATGTTTTGAACAGTCTTTTGAGGATTCAAGGAAGTCAGTGGGAGGGATTATCCATCAGGTAAAATGTTACTTAGACAGCTTCCAAAGACACCTGACATTGAAAAGCATCATTTATTTTACTAGTCAAAACTAAAGCATTTAAAGGAGAAACACCAAATTGAATTTACACTGAAGAGGTATGACATGCTGTAAAATTTTTCACAGAAATACAAAGCATCAGTCACTTAAAATAAACCTTTGTAGAGAAATAAAAAACTGAAATGAGAAACAGGCTGCCTGTGGTCCCCACGAAGAGGAGGAAGCATCTGGGACAGCTTGGGAAAGTGTCCTGGCCTTTCGGGTAGTGTCCTTGCATTTTCTTAGCCAAGGGCAGCTGTTGTAATTTGTTATTGAACTTGAACAAAGCAGTGTTCTCAAAAGGAACAAACATTTCTTCCCAACTTACATGGGTTCCTAAACACACTTGAAATTGTCTAATGACTATCAATGACTTCAAGATTTTAAATTATGTTAACTTTTAGTTTAATTTCTGAATGTGGGAAGGCTAAGTTTATGGAACTAGAAAGGATTTTCCTAATCACAATTACTTGTTAGATAAAGAAATGTTTGTCTATTAGGTAGTGTACACTGTGGGAAATTCTGAGTTATGATTCTCATAAAAACAAAACAAAAACTTCCACTTCTTATAAAGAAATGTGCAAATTAAAACTCTTATGGTAGCCAAGTCTGGTGATACAGGCTTGTAATCCCAGCTATTTAGGATGCTGAAGCAAGACTAGCCTAGGCTACAAAACAAATGTAAAACCAGTGTTGGCAACTTAGTGATACCCTGTCTCAAAATAGGAAGTAATCAGGGAACTAGGAATGTAGCTCAGTAGTATGGCACTTGCCTAGCATGTGAGAGGTCATGGGTTCAATTCCCAGGACCCCAAACAACAACATTCTAAAGGTAAAAGCACGTCAAAGAGGCCAAGATACCAACTAGGTTTTGTTTCTCAATGTAGTTCTAGTTAATCTGGAAACTGAGGTTGTTGCTAATTTCTCCATGTATTCTGGCAAAGTCACCTAAAAGGTCATGTCATGTTGTTCCCTGTCACTGAACATGACTAACCTGTCAGAATGCAGACAACAGGATCAGTGATTTTGGAAAACTTTTTTGGGAAGGTATCTAAGACTCCTTGATGACATCTCATATACCCTGACTATGGATGCATTGCCATCAGCTGGGGTTTTACGCATTACCGGCGAGGTTTAAACGTGCCCCTAAAGCTTCATGTAGTTTCCAAAGCAAAAGTATTCAGAGGTGGGGCCTTTGGGTTGTGACTCTGTCCTGATGTGCTTCATTCATGGATTTGTGGATTATTAAGCAGACTGGCTTTGTTATAAAGCAAGTTCTCTCTGCCTCAATTGTTCTGACTCACCATGGATGCCCTCCGTCAGGCTACAGTGAAAATTCTCCAGCTAGACATCAGTCAGATACTAGCACCAGACTTCTGGACTTCCTACTCGCTAGATGCATGAGTTTAATAAACCTTTTTTTTTTCTCAATAAATCATTCAACTAGGATCCTCTGTTCTGTGACAAGCAGTAGAGAATGGATTAAGACAATTGGTTTCTCTAATATGTTCCTACAAAAAGTAAAGTTAGGAAGGTTCATTCTATCCTTGTGTATCTAAGTTTCTGTTGGTACCAAACACTATCTACAGCATCTTCATGTGTGGACTGACTCTTTGGTACTAGCTCAGTCTAAGAATCTATTCACTCTGGCCAGGCAGTGGAGGCATACACCTTTAATCCCAGCACTCAGGAGGCAGAGGCAGCCTGATCTTTGAGTTTGAAGCCAGCTTGGTCTACAGAGCAAGTACCATGACAGCCAGGGTTACACAGAGAAACCCTGCCTCACAAACAAAAACCAAAAACCAAATAAATAAATAAGCAAACAAACAAAAAAAACCCAAACACTAATAAATAAATAAAAATGTAAAGATCCATTCACTCCAAATTCCTAATATGTAGGACCTAGAAATTCTATAGCAACTACCATTTGGGATCAAATCTAGCTTCTTTAGCCTTTCCCATGACCTTTCTTAAAAAACAATATAGATTTGAAAGGGTTACAGCTTTGTTCTATACAATTAACTAAGAAGTATGGAATCAAAGTAAAACAGTTTTGTTTTTGTTTTTGTTTTTTTCCCCCCACAAGATTCTGCTCATTTGCAGGAGTTCAAGGATGGTTCGTGAGCTTCCTATATCTTTGAAGCTTTTTCTTCTTAGGATTAAACCAGCTGTGGAAGGCAGCCTCTTACACTTCCTTTTTCTCTGTCTTTTTATTTTCTGGTTTTTGTTTGCTTGATTGTTCATTTAAATTATTTTTATTAGAAAAAGATACTACCAACTGCCTTTTCTTTCTTTTTTAAATATTAACCTTTATTTTTATTTTATGTAAATGGGGATTTTGCATGCATGTATGTCTGTGTACCACATAGACATATGCAGTGACTTTGGAGTCCAGAGAGGGATGCCCTAAAACTTGAGTTACAGATGGTTGGAAGCCACCATGTGGGTACTGAAAATCAAACTCAAGCCCTTATAACCACTGATCCATATCTGCAGCCCTGCATTTTCAGTTACTATAACAGTGGTTCTCAACCTTCCTAATGCTGTGTCCCTTTTAATAAAGTTCCTCATGTTGTAGTGACCCCAACTATAGAATTATTTTTGTTGCTGTTTTGTAACTGTAATTCTGCTACTGTGATGAACTGTAAAGTAAACCTGTTTCCCCATGGTCTTAGGACACCCCTGTGAAAGGGTGGCTCGACCTCCAGTTGAGAACCACTGTACTAAAACAAATCCAAGATAACCAAGCTAGAAAACTCTTGGTTGACAGTTCTGGAGCTTCCATCATGATCTGGTGGCCATATATCTGACTGTGGAGAAAAAAGAAGTGAGGGGTCCCTAACCTCTAAGGATACATCCTCAGTGACCTAAGGACCTCTCAATGGATATCACCTCCCAGACCTCCCAATAGAACCTACTTCCCACAGATTCTACTGCCTTCAAACATGACACCCTGGGGGTGGGGGTGGGTCAGTCAAACCTTAACTCTGGGCCCTTGGACTTTGAAGATTCATATTACAGCACCATTTATCTCTGGGCAAAAGACTAAAGAGGAAAAGTGATATTTAGAGAAAAACTAAGTAACTACTTTGAGAGTTAAGATCCTTTATAGCTGGACTGCACAATAGACAGCCAGTAGCCCTAGGTGGCTTTGGGTTACTTGAACTTTTGCATGTTCAAAAAGAAATGTACAGTGAGTAGAAAATGTATGTATTTTTTTCTTCTTTATTTATTTTGTATTTATCAAAAAAACAGTAAAATGAATTTAAAATGCTGAAAAGTTAACAATAACTATAAAGAGGATAAGAATCATAAGCATGACTTATCAAGGGTGATAATGCAAATAAGATTGCTACACATATATTTACTTTGTGTTCAGCTTTCCCTCTGAATTTTTTTTCCATCCCTGTATATCCTTATTCAAGGTCCCTTCCCCCTCCCACCACATCAGGTCATTTTTTTTCTCTGCAACTCCCCATCCCCTCCCTGGGCAGGAAGCAGACAGTCCTATGGTCCCACTGACCCAATAATGTTTGGATCAGTCTCCACTCCTGGCCAAATCCAGTTTTGTCCATCCTCCCTCAAGAGTGAGTCTGGTGTTCCTATAGTTGGAGTGGGGTTTGAAGGGTCAGTCCAGGGTGTTTCTGATCCCAAGCTGTTCAGTGGTTGTGGTTTACAGCTTGGGTATGCTTGGCTTTTTTTCTTGTTTGTTTGTTTAGAGACCACTAATGAGTGAGTACATCCCCTGCTTATCTTTCTGAGATTGTGATACCTCGCTCAGGAGGATATTCTCCAAATCCATCCATTTGCCTGCGAATTTTAGGATATCATTTTTTCTTACTGCTGAGTAGTATTCCATTGTGTAGATGTACCACAGTTTGTTAA